>JAOTQJ010097166.1:0-11725 GCA_025642045.1 Solanum sejunctum
TACTAAGGCCAACATTTCCATAGTACCAATAATAGCAAACCAACATTGATCAAAACTACCAAGAGTTACAAGGACCACAATCTTTAAAATAACCTCAAAATTCTCAAAAAGGGCCTAAAACATGATTTCTAATCCTATAGAACATTATAATCTACCCAACCTCATCATTCTGACATTTCCATCATGTTACAAAGCACGTGAAAATAGGAGGCAATAATACTAATGATACTAACTAACAGGATAACATACCAGCTTACAATTATGCAAAACTATTGAGAAAGACCTAAACTATCAATTCTAACACCTAAGGCATATCAATAAGCTACCCCGCCCAAATTCTAATTAATTCATCATGATTTTACACAATTCAACTCAATCTGAAGGAAGGAAAGTCGTAGAATACCTATAGGCTAATCATGCATGCTCCAACAATGATGTCTATTTATTGTTGCATTGGATCCTACATACTTAGTACATCCAAACGTACTAACACATGCTCTATGCCTACATAATGTTACCATGTAGGAACCAAAGATCCATTTGGCCATCCTCCTTCTCCACGTGGCTAGTACGATTGTCTCTCAAGCTAGTTGGTGAGTCCTTCATTCCAGGGGCATTGATGTATATTTCTCATGTTATGTAATGATACTTTATTCTTTATTGCTACTTTGACTACAAGGGTGAGCCCGGTTGCTTGTCTTGGCCCCCACTAAGTATCTATGTTTAGAGATGTTGTTGGACAAGTTGTATATTATACTTGGGTTTTGACTAATTTATGACATTTAAGTATTACTTTCTCTTTCTCTCTAGCTCCCTTTATCCCAATTCCCCTTGTTTATGTTTGTCTCTTATTATCATTTTAAATTCTTTCTACGATCAAGGATGTATAATGATATGCTATGAGGATTATTTGGGGTTCCTTCGGGTTCTCCATTCGCCTATCACGTCTAGGCTCTAGGTCTGGGGCATGACATCGATGAACCAAAATCAACCTGAAGGGAATAGAGAACCTGCCACACTGAGAATTGAAAAATCAAACCCAATCTTGAACCACAAATACTTGAGGGCTCCAGACCTAGAGTGACCTATGCATTGAGGCTAGAACTATTGCTACCCGAATGCTCGCCCGATAATAAGGGAGGCTAAGACTGGGTCTATTGCTACCTATGGGAAGCTGAGGCCGAGACTACTGCTACCTAGATGCTTGATTGATTTATATGGAAGCCAAGGTCAGGACTAATACTGTCTAGATGCTTGCCTAATTTATATGGGAGGCTGAAGTTGGAACTACTTACTCGAATGCTCTCCTAAAACAAGTCGGAGGTGTCAGACTTTTTCTCTTTCAATCTGTACAACAATAACTTTTGAAGACTATCTTTTGAAATGAACAAGACCAAAGCAATCTTTCAATTATTAATCAAAATCGAGGTCGTAGCAATACGGGGCCTAACCTTACCAACATATCCATCGAGTCATACTACCTTAGCTAACGAATGGAGTTAACATAACTATCGAGTCATACTACTTTACCCAATGAATGGAGCCAATATAACCATCGAGTCATCAATTGAAATCGAAATTGAACTCGAACATGGAGTCTGACTTTGGAAAATTATGGATGATGAAGTGTTTATTTAGGCAAGTTATTGCGTAGCTAATGCTCAACTACCAGACCCTAGTCTGCTACACCATTCTATAGGGATCTAGGTCGGTCAAAATGACGTCGGGGCATCTAAAGTAAGTTCTAATATTCTATACTAAGGCCAACATTTCCATAGTACCAATAATAGCAAACCAACATTGATCAAAACTACCAAGAGTTACAAGGACCACAATCTTTAAAATAACCTCAAAATTCTCAAAAAGGGCCTAAAACATGATTTCTAATCCTACGGACCATTATAATCTACCCAACCTAATCATTCTAACATTTCCATCATGTTACAAAACACGTGACACGTGAAAATAGGAGGCAATAATACTAACAATGATACTAACTAATAGGATAACATACCAGCTTACAACTATCCAAAAATACTGAGAAAGGCCTAAACTATCAATTCTAACACCTAAGGCATATCAATAAGCTACCTCGCCCGAATTCTAATTAATTGATCATGATTTTACACAATTCAACTCAATCTGAAGGAAAGAAAGTCATAGCCTACCTATAGGCCAACACATTTTTCACGAAATTTCCTTTAACTTAGTCCTTTGAATCAACGAATTTAAGCTTAAATCGAGTGAAAAATTCACTTTGAAAACTTCTGCATAATGCTGAATTTGTCTCAAAGAAATGAAATATATAGGCTACAAAAATGACCTCCACAATCATAATAAACAGTGCTCCGTGATCGTAGAGTACAATATAGCATACCTTCGAAAATGCTATTGGGGCCCCACAATCATGGAGGACAAAAATAACGTACTTGCATGAACTCGGCGCAAGGGCCCATGCTTGCAGAGTACATATTTGAGGTGCACCATATATCAGCTGAAAAGTTGATATCTCACAACTTAAAAATTCTCAATGGAGTAGTCGAAATTCATCCGAGACCCTTGCATACAAATGAGCCATGCCACCCTACCAAATTTGATGCTCTTAATTCAACAACATAGTCGAAATGTTCATATGAGGTCATTACGACTGATTATAGATTTCACTCCCATGACTCCATTAAAGGGCTCGAAATGAGTGCAGAAGCCTCAAAAACTAAACGAAGGGTTGTTCTAGACCAAACTCAATATTCTGAGATTAATGTCACTGTCATAATTTTCGTTTTAGCATGTTTTCCAAGAATGTTGACCAAAGTCAACCGTTTACTAGTTTTAAAGGCTAAAATGCAAAATTTGATGTAAACTTACACCGAAGGTCTCAGTTCTCAAGCCGATCATGCTTCTACCCTAACTTGGCAATTTGGGAGATAGAATTGTCAAACTTTTGTTTTGAGACCTTTATCCATGTTGTACACAAAAATCCACTTTTCAAGATATAAGATCTTCCAAACACTGAAAACTACACAATTTTCAAAAGAAACACCAGGCGATTGAGCTATCGGTACTATCAAGTCATAAATGACCTAGGGTCACTATAGGTAGGCTCTAACGATGAAATTGACATAGTATAAGCAAAATGACTTTAGGGATATCATTACAACTTATCAAACACATGTTTAGCATTCTAATGAAAAAGGAGTCACAAGAAACATAACTATCAAATAACAACAACAACATATACGTCATCTATGCACTTTCATAGATCTTTCGTTAATATCTAAGCTTTATGAGTAATTTTAAAATTTACAAGGGTACTTTAGTAAAACACATGTTTAGCATTCTAATGAAAAAGGAGTCACAAGAAACATAACTATCAAATAACAACAATAACATACACGTGATCTATGCACTTTCATAGATCTTTCGTTAATATCTAAGCTTTATGAATAATTTTAAAATTTACAAGGGTACTTTAGTAAAACTATAACATTATTAGAGCCTATAAAATTCAACTTCATCGAAAACCCTAGCAGCCCAACTCATGTTCTATCAATCTCACTATGTATTGATTTCTCCGCCTGTTCTTTTCATCTTTCATCCAACTCATGGCCGCGACTAACCATCGCATGATTTTTTTGCTCCTCCCCTTACATCTGGGAATTTCCTTTGGTAATCTCCTTCTTCTTTACGGCCGATCTTTTTCTTCGTTTAGACCCATTATTCCTGTTCTGATTGTTTCAAAGGTATGAATCAAGGCGATCTCATATAGCTACCATTGATGGATCAACTCATCTTTAAAGAAAACGATATGCTTATTCTAATAAAATGAAGGGTATGAATCTTCAGTTCTAACATCTTTGATATTTCTTTTAATTTTCATGCCTTATTTATATATGTCAAGAATTTAAGGATATTTATATGAGATCTAACCTTTGATTTTTATTATTTTATACTTTTAAGGCTTAGATCTAATGAATTTCGATAACAAGTTTCAGATCTGGTACCACATATAGGTAAATTATTTTTATCTATCTTTATTTTCAATTAAAGCATATCAATTTGATTGAATGTGGCGCAGCTAATAGGGCTGCTCCTCTCTTAACTAGAGGCTTCAGGTTCAAGCCTGAAAATGAAAAAGTTTTTCCCAAACGGGGCCCTATGTCACACATTTGGATATAGTTAGGTTCCAAAAGATGTGGTTGCTCCTCTCTTAATCAGAGTTTCGTGTTCGCGCCCTAGGAATGAAAAAATCCCTACCTTGGTAGGGAGTGCTTTCCATTATGCAGCACACATTTGAATATAGTCGAGTTTCAATATAGAACCCGAACACTAGATGAAACCCTCCCCCAAAAAAAAATTATCAATTTGAGTTCTAATCCTGTTTACAGGATTTTTCAATGTAAGGTCCTAAATTAAAGATTTAATTGAATAAATTCTAAGGAATATCGCCCTAAAAGGTAAGTGTTCTCTACATCGAACTCCTTTTCACCTTCATCCATTATTTTTTATTTTTTTTATTTTTACTTTTTTTTTCATTTTCCTTTAATTTGATTTCAAATATAATTTCAAATGTCTTGTATTTAAAATAAATGCAAAAAATAAAATAAAATATATAAAAATTTGATTAAAGAACACGTTTCAAAAAGTTAATATATTTTTTAAAAAAATATAATTGTCAAAATAATTGAAAATGAAAAGATAAAGCATTAAGCTTAAAGTGAGGAGCGAAATAAATATTTTTATAAAATAAAAAATAAATTAATTAAATATATATAAGTTTTAATGTTCATAGTTATGTGTGCTAAGTAATTATAAATAGATCAATTAAAAAAAGGGACATGTGTCTAATTTTTTGATGTTCACTTGCCTTCGAAAGAATTTGCAAATTTTCTATATCATGTCAACATTTAAAATGTATTTATTCTATTTTTAAATAGTTCAGAGGAGGTAATGAAACTATAGTTAAATTTAAACATATCAATGAAATTTTTGTTATAGTTTAGAAAAACACTTATGCCTTATTCCTGATTTAATTTTAGATCATTTCATACATATATACAATAATAACATACTCAGTAGAATCCTACAAGTGAGGTCTGGGGAGGAAGTAATGTATGCAGACCTTATCACTACCTTATTAGAAGTAAGGAGATTGTTTCCTGTGAACCCTTATCTCAAAATAATTAATAATTTAACAACACAAATTTATTGTGAAAAGAATCAAAAGGAATTCACTAAAAATTTCATCTCATCAAACTATAAATTGTTGAACAAAATTATAATTAAATAAATGAAAGAGGAGGAAAAGAATTTGGATTATGATGATGGTGAAATAAAATATTCAATAAAAGAATGTAAAATTGAAAATTGTAACAAATCTAAAGTATATGTGACCATTAGGGATTAGGATGATGAGTCCAAAAGTATGTGGTTAGGGGATGTTAAATTGCATTAGTATGAGTTTAATAAATGATTTTTCTTCTAATCTACAATGTGTCAAGGTTAATTAATAACTTGATCTGCTTTATCTGAATCAACTGATTTTAGTAAGTGTATTAAAATTATGATTTATTCTTGTCTTCAGTCTTATTGAGTTCCATTCTTGATCAAAATAAAGATGAAAATAATTTAAAGAAGCTGAATTCGACATGGCATGTATAATTGCTAAACTATATTGTTATTATCAATTATCTGAATGAAGCAATAAAAACTGTCGATGCATTAGTTGATTTACGCAATGGTTCTTTCACAGAATCATTGCTTGGATCTATTAATGTATCCATGTTCTTTATTGATTCATTCGGATAATTGAGATGATAACAATATTCTTAGTAGTTCTTCCATGTTGAATTCTTCTTCTTTAAGTGTTTTTTCTTTACTTAATTCTAACTTATTTTGATCTAGAATCGAATTTAATAAGTCTGAATTTAAAAAAAATCATAATTTTAATATTACATACACTTTATTTATTTATGAACTAGTTAGTTTAATTAAGCATATCAAATTTGTAATTAGCCTTGACATACACATCATTGTCAATTATAGAAAAAATTCATTGATTGGACTCACAACAATGTAATTCAACATATTTGGTTAGTCAAAAGGGACTTTTAATGATGATTCATTGCAAAAAATTTTATGATAAGGCAAAATATTTGTGATAGAAACATTTTAGAAAACACACACAAAAATTTTTTAAAATTCACAAAAGAAAAATATTTTAAATGTAATAAATAGAAATGTAAAGTCATAACTTTAAGAATATAGTGACTTAGTGCTTAAACTATTAAAAATTAAATTCATAAAATATAAATTTTAAATTTGCCTTTGTAAAGTTTTTGTTATGGATATGAATAGCTTAGAAATTTTATTGTTTATCAGTAGGTGAAAATACTTTTTTGTATCCTTTTGCCCTAAGTAATAGAATTTGAATTTTATGAATTTGATATTTAATATTTAATATTTTTACTGTTAATTCATTATATTTCTATAAGTTTTTTATATTTTGTGTGTGTTGTCAAGATTAAGTAATAACTTGATCTCCTTTAGTTGAATCAACTAATTCAAATAAGTATATCTAGTATTAAAGTTACAATTTTTCTTCTCTCCAGTCTTATTGAGTTTTATTCTTGATAAAAACAAATTAAAAGGACAAAAATAATTTAAAGAATAAGAATTTAGCATGAAAGAATTGCTAGGGGATGTTGTCAACATTAATTATTCAAATGGGACAATGAAAATTGAAAATATGTCAACACATTAGTAGATTCATGACATGGTTCTATGGCAAGATTAAGAGCATTAATGAGGATATTGAGTAATATCATTATGCAATAAATTACTCAGTATCCATCTTAATGCTCTCCTATCACTTTTAAGATGAGATATTTTGTGATAAAATCATTATATGAATCTAAGAATGCGTCGATATTTTTTAATGTCTCATTCAAATAATTGATGTTAACGACTTATTTTATTAGTTCTTCCATGTTAAATTCTTCTTCTTCTTCGAGTTTCTTTTTGACTTTTCTTTTGGTAATGAAGACTTGTATCAAATTATTAGTTAACAAACATGGAAACCACAGTTTGCCCACTATATTGGGCTATGTTCAGATATTGATAGGCCACACCCCTGTCCGAGGAGATCAAAATACTTGAGTTTAATTTTTGTACATACTTAGTTTTTGAAATGTCTGCTTCTAGTTGTCTCATAGCAAACATTGGAGGAACTACAAAAAAAGGTGGTATTGCTAAAGCCATCTTTCTTAAGACCTTTCTTAGCTAGCAAGTTCGGACTTGATTCTGCTCCCTAAACACATGATTTAGCTTCACCGTGCCCAACCTACTCAAATGAGATTGATAAATTTAGGTTGCCTTCCTAGATCATTTGAATAGCACTTTTGGCATCACAATTTATTTCAATTGGTAGGAGGTTATGATTCTGAGCTATTTTGAGCCCGCTCACAATAGCTTTCAAGTTTCAACTCAGCTTCAATTGGGGTCGCTTGGGGAAGGGCTTGGCAGTAGCCCTATATCCATTTTGCTTGGTGATTTTGATATTACATACAATTTATTTTATGAACTAATTTAGTTCAATCAAGGGTATGTTTGGTACGAAGCAAAATGTTTTTCCTAGAAAATTTCTAGAAAACAAGCTATTCATAAGAAATACAGATTAGCCATGAAAATAGGATTTTAGGTGATCGCACGTACTTGGGCACGAAGTTTCTTGAAGAATTTTCTAGATTTTCTGAAGCCCCAACTCTTCTCTTTTCTCCTTAGCCTTAATTTTGCAAGTCTTAGAGTGTAAATGTTAGGAAAATAACTCTTGGGAAATGGGGCCAAAAAGGGTCTCAAAACAATGTAGTTTAAGTGCAAGAAGGGTGGAAAAAAGACTGGAATGCTCTCCATTAAAATTTGAAATCAGTTGCAAAATTTTGAATTTTCACGAAACAAGTTTGTGTTGCGGACTTATTCCGCATAGTTCATTTTTTAAGGGAACACATAAAACTCGCTCATTGAATACACTTTATGGAGAAAATACATAAGTGAACTATCGTGGGGCAGGTTCGTGATGTAGACCTGTCGCATACCCTACTGAATAAGGAATTTTGTCGTGAAAACTTTGTTGACACACAATTTTGACCCTCCATATTATAAATTAATTATTGAGCTTCCTCAATTTTTAACAATGTAAAATAATTATCTTCGAAAAAATATATATTTTTTAAGTTATTTTAGAGTTATATTTATTCAAAAATCATTCTTAAAAATTTTTTTATTTTCTTGATTAATTATCTTGATTTAATTATAAATTATTTTAAAATTAATTATTTCACTTTGATATTTCGAGAAACTTGTTAATTGATATAATTTAATTCATCGTTAGTTTAAAATTCAAACGTGCGTCTTGACCCTACATGTTTTCCCTCCCTTTCCATTTTTCTTCCTCTCCTTATGAATTTTTCCTCTTTTTTTCATTTTTGAAATCACTTCAAGAATGCACACACTACTCTCCTCTTCTTCAAATTTTTTAAACAAAAAACAACACCAACAGAAAAATCAACCTCGAACGTTCGAATTTTGAATTCAAATCCAAAATCCCAATTTTTGACCTCAATTTTCTTTATAAGTATCCCCCTCTTGAATCTGTAGAAGGGGGGATTTTTTATTGGCTTCCTCCAATTTTTTTTCTTTTGTCTAGTTCTAGAACTCAAATTAGCAAAACAGAAATTGAGTTTCATCATTTTATTTTGTCAAGCTCATAAAAGGTAATACTTATAGTCATGTTCCTTTGCGTTTTGTTCATATATGAATGTTAATCCTACCTTAGTTGAAATTGTTGTGCTTTGATGGGTTGAT
Source organism: Solanum sejunctum (assembly GCA_025642045.1). Lineage (NCBI taxonomy): Eukaryota > Viridiplantae > Streptophyta > Magnoliopsida > Solanales > Solanaceae > Solanum > Solanum sejunctum. Next base: position 8,860 of record JAOTQJ010097166.1, read on the forward strand.
ACTGTGGATAGATGTTTTTTTTCCTAAAGTTATAGAGTTATGCTCTAGTCATTAGGCAATATTTTGTTAGCATTTTTGTTTGATTCTTGTTGTGCTTAATTGACTTTGAATTCTCTCATTCTCTTGTTTATCGCTGGAAAATATGTTTAGCAAAGATATGATTTGAGTATTATCTAGTTATATGAATCTTGTTCGTTGAATTTTTTAACGCTTATCCCTCTCATTTCTTAATTGTTGTAGATAATAATTATTGAAAATTATGTTTACTGCCTTGTTTCTTGACTGTTGTTGATATCAGTTACCAGAAATAATAACCCAACATTAATTTGTGTTCTTTATTTTTGTTATGGTGATGTCAATCCGAGTCCATGTAGGATCGACCTCGGGTCATTTTGCATGATAGAGAAGATGTGTTAACGATTTTTGGGGGTTGAAACATCAGTGTATACACTGATATACATCATGTATACAGTGATGTGATATTAAAAATAGAAAAAAAAATCGAGTCTTGGAATGGTTCAAGATGGTTGAAATGCTGGACATACAAGTTGATATGCATAGAGGGTATATACACTGATATATAATATAGGCCCAAGTAGTTTGATATTTATTTTGGGTCTGCCAAGTCCAACAAATTAATTTTATTTCTTTTATATTAATGGTATTTTTTGTATTTTTTAACACTAACTTTATTATTTTGTTTGACTTAATTAAATTCCCCAAAAGACAAAATATTTTATGTTAATTCTTTTGCTGGTAATTGTGTGTCTCATTTTATTTAATCATTTTCAAAAATCCTAATTTATTTTAAAAGGATTCAAGCTATTGATCTCCTTTTAAAATGGGTTATTTTAGTTTTTTCACAAATCGTCCGATTTATTTAAAATAAGTTTTTACTCGAATTACTTTATATCTTATTTCTAAACTAGTTTTTGAATAGTCAATCTATAATTTTTAAATTATCGAATAACTGCGTGTTAGCCGTTATTTTAAGTGTTAATACCTTCTTAAAATAGTAATAAGAACTCTTATCTATTTCTCTAAAACTTTAAGATTTTTTCTGTTAGAGTCTTAAAATTACTTTAAATTTTCTTAATTCTTTAAAAAATTAAGTGGTGATTCTGTTGTTATTTTTGGTAAAAAATTAATTTTCTTAAATTAATTAAGTTTAAAATTAATTTTTTTTAAAAAGTCATTTTCTCAATTAATAGTAATGGCAACTCCGTTCGGATTTAATTAGTTTCTAATCATTAGATTTGACTTGTTTGACTATCTATTAATAATGTAATAATTCTTATTTTGTACTTTATTTATTTAAATTCAAATATTAAATTGTCATTGCATGCATAGCATTTTTTGTCATCCGACACTTTTTACTTCTTCATTGAAATGATGGTTATGTGGGTTGCAATCGTTCAATTCAAATATTTTCATTGGGGTATCCTGACGAATTGAGTTGATCTTGCGGGGTCAATGATCGTTAATTTTTTCAACCCAGGTTGTCCGCTTGGGTCATCGGTATACAGTTAGAATTAAATCAACTCTTAGTCCACCTTGAGTAGAACTAAACCAAAATCCTGTAGGAACATTGACCTAAGACGACTCAACACGTAAGGCGTATTGGGCTCATTAGATAGACCGTGATCGGCAAATGGGGGACCTGAAGAAACCTCAAACAAGTCTCATAGCATATCATTGCATATCTTTGATCGCGAAAGCAATAAAAATGACAATAAAAGAAACATAAACAAGGAAAAATTGAGTCTAATGTAAACACTTGAATAACATGAATGAGTCAAAGCTCAAGCGTAATACATAACTTGTTCAATAACACTTCTAGACATAGAACTTAGCGGAGACTAAGACAAACAACTAGTCTCACCCTCATACTCATAAGTATTCCAAAATATACAAGATGTGGTCTGAACATAAGCATGAAAGAAGATAGATATTGTCCTCAGAGATAAGGACTCACCAAAATCTAACTTGAACAATTCGTCTAGCCACGAGGAGAAACAATTGGGCCTTTGATTCTTACATGGTAATATCATGTAGATATAGAATATGCATTAGTACGTTTGAATGTACTAAGTATGGGAGGTGCAATGCATGTAACTTACCAAAACCTGCATACCAACGTTAAATGACAAGGCACATAATATCGAAAGAGTTGAATATCAAAGAATGTAATATAACAAGATGCTATGAAAGTCGTGATGCACTCAATGCAAGTGATGCACTCGTGTATATATATATATGGTATGTGACTTCAATCGAAGCGGGCTATTACTTGGAATCTCGATGAAATCCCTTCATCGGTAAAAAGGTGATCTACTTGCCAAGGGTAGACCATACTTCACCTTATAGGATAATTCTCTCTTCGTAGAAAGTAACCTTTCTTATGGGACAACTCTATCTTCGGATAGGATTTTCACAAAATCACAAATCAAATCATTCCTCCTCCTTATCGGACAACTTCCTCTTCGGATCGGAAACCTATGCTAGACACATAATTCAAGGAAAGGGAGAAGGCCCTTGGGGATAGCCCTAATGCTCCCAATCCATCGGTGCTAAGCCGCCATCCCACAAGATGTAAATCATTTTCAAATGATGTAAATCATTTTCGGAACCATTCAATGTATTCTTAAGCTTAAAGGCCAAAACATAATCTCATAGTCTATATACTCATGCATAGGAATAGCCCATTCATATACAAAATGGTGCAAACACCTAAAATGCTCAAAGAGCCAAAATCAAAGGCATGTGTGTGATCACAATATTGCCATAACCAATATTTTATCAAAACTTATATTATAGAACATAATTGGGATTAACCCATAACATAATTTCTCAAAATAATCCATGT
>JAOTQJ010097177.1:0-11724 GCA_025642045.1 Solanum sejunctum
GAAGAAATAATGGCTTATATAATCACCGTCAACGCCAGTGTTTTGTTGAATTCTGGTGGAACTTGCTTCGTCTCCGATTGCACTTTTCTGGCGAACCAAACGCATGCAACTCCGAATTGCCTGGTCAAAAATGAAGGTTACGAAAAGTGTGTTTTGAAAATATTATTATTTACTAAGTTATATTAATTTAATTATTTATTTAAGTGGTGAATACTTAACCAAGACAAGAGATTTTTCTACATAATCAATGAATGAATCGATCTAGGATTATAGTTTAGCTAATAATCATGTTTAGACTCAAATTCAACAAATTATTTGATTATGTAGTTGCTGATTCACAAGGCTTAAATTACCTAAACAAGATTGGTGATCTACCTTTATTGACTGTCTAACTACATCACGTGCGTGGATAGATACATCAATAAAAATGTGTTAACGTTATCTTCTTGTATTTTGAACCAAGCAAGGTGTAAGTGTAGTTATCACGGGTCTCCCTTACATTAATCAATCTAGTTTTCTAGTTGAACAAGCTCCCTATAATACTGTATTCTATTCATTCCAACATCTCTCGAATTCAGAATGAACAACTAATTTACTCCCTAGTTGGCCAGGCTAAAAAGTGTAGATAAAAGTAATATAAGAGCTACTAATATGATAAACAAATATTTTAAATTAATAATGTCTAAACAATCATCTTATCAGCTCCGATAATCTTAGAACGAGAAGCTTAACTCTATATATACATGAAAAAATTACCACAAATCATTCAAAGATAAATGTAAAAATAAATATTATTAGAGAAGATGAAACACCCCAAAAATATACTTTGGAAATGCCCATAATCATAATTTTCATATATACCTAAATCTGTGGGTGGTATCAAAAATTCGAATTCATATTCTTCATCAGGGGGCAACATTGAGTGGGAAATGTGTATAACTCCGATTTTAGAGGACCCATAGTGAAAAATGTTTTTCAACAAATTTTGATTTTCAGTGGCGATCTGTGCCTTGGCTGCGATGCGCCAGGGGCGCGGATTAGTGTTAATTTTTTCCTGAATTTTTGTTTGGTCCAAGGGCCTTGGGGTCATAGCCTCATGCCCACTTATGGACAAAAATACCTATACTTAGCTATTTTTCAACTCTATATTACTCAATACCCTCTCAAAGCCCTCTCTAACAACTAACCAAATATTTCATCCAAATTCATATGTCTCAAGCATAATTGTGGATTTCAAGAACCCCATTCAGGCTTCAAGTCTCCTTCAAGTCTACATCAAGAAAATTCAAGTTTGAGGTACGTGGGTTTCAACCTTTGGATCCTTTCATCTATGGTGCCCAATCTTTATTTTTCTGAAAATTGCATGTTTTCAAGTTGAATTATCTATGGGTATCTCTTATTATGAATTTTGATTGTAAACTATGCTGGGATTTTATGAAATGTTGATTAAATATGCATGCCTATCTATCTCGAGCTTATACTATGAGTTAATTTTGTCTATTGAGACTATGTATGTTTTGAGCTATGAAACTATGATCTATTATGAGATTTGTGATGGATTTCAAGCTATATTACATGAGGGTTTTTACGATATGTTGGTGGGTTGATTTACATTGAGTTTTCTGATATTATTTCTCTCTTGAATTGCATGATTTTGAACTAGCATTGCACACCCACCAAGTGTTTGATAAAATATCTTTTCAAGGATTCGTAAAGTTTTTGATGATCTATTGTATGATTTATGAGTCAAATGACTTTATGATGATTTTGGTCTTTTAAAAGATGTATTGAATTCATGAAAATGTCTATGATGTTGAAATGTCAGATTAAGCCCTATTTCAAAGATTTTACCTCCTGTGAGCCTTTGATGTTAATGCAAGGGTAATGTCTGATGATGATCTATTCTTTTGTTTTAAAGTTAGGTTCACCATTATAGGTCAAAGATGTTTTTAGAGCTACTCGTGTTATGATTCTATGTTCATTATAAGTTACTAAAGATATGAATATTTCAATTATTCTGTGACATTTGGTTTAGCACTGATGGATTGAGGGGAAGTCCTCTTCCCTTAAACTATGTGCAAATATAGGAGTATACCTTACCCTTGCTTTACTAGTAGATTCATTTAGTGCACTCTCTCTTGAGATTCTTCTTGAAATGGGTCGTGTTCCCATAAGGTAAAGTTTCTTGTGAAATACTTTTTGAAATGGGTCATGTTTCAATAAGGAGGTTACTTCATACAAAATGGGTTATGTTCTTGTAAAGTGAAACATGTTTTACCTTGGCAAGTAGACCACCTCTTTATCGATGAGGAGTAATCATCGAGATTCCAAGTTGTAGCTCACTTGGTCTTATTCAATATCGATTGAGGTCTCTTTCCATATATATATATATATATATTATGTTTTGTGCAAGTTGAATAATTTACATGCACGTTTTACTTCAAGAATTGATCATGCATGCCATATTGAGATTATGCTTATCTATTGCATATTACTATGAGTTTTGACTATATTGGCTTATGTCTTGTTGCATTGCATCCTACATACTTAGTACATTCAAATGTACTAACGCACACTTTTACCTACATGATATCACCATGTAGGAACTGGAGCTTGTCTTGATCATAATCTATATGTCTAGTGAGATTATTCGAAGAAAAACTTGGTGAGTCCTTAAGTTTCAGGACACTATGTACTTTTTCTTGCTATACCTAACACTTCTTAATATTAATCATATGATATTGTAAGGGTGAGCCCGCAAAGTGTCTTGGCCCCCGCTCTATCCTAAGCTTAGAGGTGTTGTTGGAACATTATGATGTATTTATGCTATAAGCTTGACTCCTTATGTTTTTATGACATCAAAGACTTTCCTTAGTCCCATTTTCCCTTTTTATTATTTGTCGTTGATGTTTACTTTGCTTTCGCGACCAAGGATGTGCATTAATATGCTAAGAGGCTTGTTTGGGTCCCTTCAGGTTCCCATTCATCATGTCACATCTAGGACCTAGTCTTAGGTCATGACAAACTTGGTATCAGAGTATTAAGTTATTAATGGTCCTCAAAATCCAACACATCATTTCGATTAGAGTCTTATTCATGTTTGTGAAGTGCACCACAACTATGAGTAAGAGGCTATGAGGCATTTTAGGAAATATTTCACTTTTCATGATCTATGTCGTGCGATAGAGTTAAGTCCCCTTAAGACTTATTCTTGATTCTTAACCATTATGTTTCAAAACATGTCTCAAGCTATTCAGGATTGTGACATTTCCAATGCGGAGGTTCACAATGCTCTATGGATATTGGCAAAAACTGTGACCGTGTAACTTAACCAAATGGTGGACACTCCCGAGAGCTCTAATGATAATAGATGGGAGAAAAAGGCCATGAGGGCTTGAGTTAAGGGTGCTTTATCTCCTACTAGACTATTGGTGCCCAAGTACCTAAAAAAAGGACCCCTTTTTGCCACTTGTCAAGGGTGTGGTAATAAATATCAAGGGAAGTGTTGGAGGGGATTGTGGATTGCTTTAAGTGTGGCGATGTTGGGAATAAGATGAAAAGTTTCCCGATGTCCTCAAAGGGAGATAGAAGAAGGGCGCAAGTTGAAGGGAGGCTCCCATATATTAAGCCCAATGGTAATAGTAGGATGACCCGTCCTAGGTGCCCAAAATATGGGACAAATCATATACATGTTTGAGGAACACGGGTGTATGCTTTGGGTGTGGCAAAATGGACCATAAGATTGGTGACTGTCCATATGTTCAAAGGAAGGGTAAGGGTGTTGGTGTTCAAGTTTCTCCTCCGTGATACAAATATCATAAGCACCATTAGAGAGATTTTTTGGGTCAGTTAGAGTGCATATTTTGAGTGTGGTGCAAAGGATCATGAGTCCAAACATTGTCCATGGGTTACTAAGGACTATGAGGATGACCTTTGACGTGCGCAACCATACCCCTCTAGAGGTTACTAGACTTGGCATAGTACTTCAAAGATATGTTAAAGGTTTTTGATTTTGATGTGTATGCATAAATGGACCTAGGGGCCACTCTTTCTTTTATTACTCCTTTTGTTGACAAAAGCTTCATGTTAGTCCCAAATTGTTGTGTGAACCTTATGAAGTGTCTACCCCCGTTAATGAGTATATTGTTGCTAGGAGAGTCTATAGGAATTGTCCCGTGTTTATTTTGCGTAAAATCTTACCTTGTGATTTTTTTGAATTAGATATGGTGAATTTTGATGTCATTCTTAGGATAAATTGGTTGTGTGCATATTATACTTCTATTGATTAGAGAACCTGTAGGGTTAAATTTCAATTCCCTAAGAATCCGTCCTTGAGTGGGAAAGTTGTGATATACTAGCCAAGGGTGGATTTATTTCTTGCCTTAAAGCCCAAAAGTTGATTTCTAAGGGGTTGTCTCTATCATCTTGTGAGGGTTAGGGATGTTAAGTCCAAAGTCCTTCCTATTGAGTTAGTTTCGATGGTTAATGAGTATCTTGATGTCCTTCCCGATATTTTTAATTTATGGCAATGTCTTTTGATTGACCAATGTCGTGGCTATGTTTATGGATCTCATGAATAGGTTCTTTGAACCCTATCTTGATATCTGTGTGGTAATTGTGGATGGTGTATTGATTTATTTCTAGAATGAAGAAGAGCTTGTGAGTCATTTTAAGGTGATGTTGCAAATCTTGAGGGACGGTATGTTGTATGCAAAATATGAGAAATACGAATTTTAGTTGAAAGAGGTTGCATTTTTGGGACATGTGGTATCGGGTGATGGTATTAAGTTGGATACTAAGAAGTCGGAGGTGATTAGGAATTGGCTTAGACCTTTGACTCCATATCAGATATTAGAAGTTTCTTGGGTTTGGCGGGTTACTACCGAAGGTTTGTAAATTGTTTCTCTTCTATTACTTCCCCTATGACTAAGTTGACCCAACAGAAGGCAAAATTTATGTGGACCGATGAGTGTGAAAAGAGTTTCCAATCTTTGATGGATAAGCTTGTCTCTGCTCCTAGCTTGACTCTACTGGAGGGGTTGAAAGCATTTGTTGTTTATTATGATGCCTCAAGAATTGGTTTGGGGTGTTTTTTGATGCAAAGTAGTAAGGTGATAACATATGCCTCTAGACAACTTAAGGTGTATGAGAAGAATCATCCCACCCATGATCTTGAATTGGTAGCCGTGGTAATTACTTTGAAAATTTGGCATCACTACTTGTATGGGGTTTATGTTGATGTGTTACCGACCATAAGAGTCTCAATATGTGTTCACCCAAAAAGATCTTAACTTAAGACAAAAAAGGTGGTTAGAACTCCTTAAAGGTTATGATATAAGTGTGTATTATCACCCTGACAAAGCTAATATTGTGGCCGATACTCTAAGTAGGGTGTCTATAGGTAGTCTAGCTCATATTGATGATGGTGGGAAAAAAAGGGCTAGAGAGGTTCACTGGTTGGCTAGATTGGGGATTAGGTTGGATGAAGTTGATAGTGGAGGTGTGGTAGTTGTTGATGGTTTTGAAGCTTCCTTGATTGAGGAGGTAAAGGCAAAACAAGACCTTGATCCCCCTTTGCTAAATTTGAGGAGCTTGGTGAATGATGGTAGAGTGGAGGTTTTCTCCTTAGGGGGAGATGGTATCTTAGGTACCAAGGTAGATTATGTGTACCTAATGTTGGTGACTTGAGAGAGTTGGTTTTGAGAAAGGCTCGTGATTTATCCTGTTATATTCTTCCCAATTCCATGAGAATGGAAAGAGACTATGGGAAGGTACCTTGGTAAGGTTAGTAAGATGTCTTTGATTGTGCTGGATTTGGTTATGGAAGATTTGGAGAAGGAGAGGTTGATAAGAGAAAGGTTGAAGATGGCTTAAAGTGGGCAAAAATCATATTCCGATGTGAGAAGGAAAGATCTTGAGTTTAAGGTTAGTAATTGGGTTTACTTGAAGGTCTCGCCCATGAATGGTGTGGTACAGTTTGGCAAGAAAGAAAAATTAAGGCCGAGATTTATGGGTCCTTATAGAGTATTGAGGAGGATTGGTAAGATAGCCTATGAGTTGGAGTTGCCATTGATATGAGTATGATTCATTCGATCTTTCATATGTCTATATTAAGGAAGTGTACGGGTAACCCAAGTGCTATTGTGCCTTTAGATATTGTGGGTGTTGTAGAAGATAATTTGACCTATGAGGAGGATCAGGTGGAGATTTTGGATAGGCAAGTGAAGAGATTGAGAAACAAAGATGTAGCTTCCGTCAATGTTCTTTGGAGGAACTAACAAAGTTGAAAGCGTCACTTGGGAGCCGAAACAAACATGAAGAGTCGATATCCGTACGTCTTTCATTCTATTCAAGCTTAAGATAGCAAATTAAGCCCTATATATGATTTCAAATCTTAAGTTTCAGCCCTCATGTCATTTTGCATACATTCATGTTCATAGTAATAAGTTTATGGTGATTTTTGATATTTATGTTGAGATTTTTTAAAATAATGTTCAAGTGCATTGTTGCATTCATGTTGGGCTGAAATCTTCATGATTACTTTTCTTATGTATATTTCTTTGATATTCGGGGACTAATGTTTCCAAGGAGGAGATATTGAAACGATCAAAAAATGTCCCAAAAATTTGCTTCGAAAATGCCCATAATCGTAATTTTATATATCTCAAAATTCATACGCAGCATCAAAAATTTGACTTCATATTCTTGATCAAGGAGCAAAATTGAGCGGAAAATGGGTATTACCCTGATTTTAGAGGATCCATAGCGAAAAATGATTTTCGAAAAATTTGATTTCTACTGGTGATCTATGCCCTAACCGCAAACCGCCAGGGGTGCAGATCAATGTTAATTTTTTCCTGAAATTCTATTTCGGTCCTAGGGCCTTGGGGTCATAGCCCCATGCCTGCTTATGCGTAAAAATACATATACTTACCCATTTTCAACTCTATATCACTTAAGACCATCTCAAAATCCTCTCTAACACTAAACCAAATATTTCATCTAAATTCATGTGTCTCAAGCATAATTCCGGATCTCAAGAACTTCATTTAAGCATCAAGTCTCCTTCAAGTCTACATCAAGAAAACCCATGTTTGAGGTATGTGGATTTCAACCATTGGGTTCTTTCACCCATGTTGCCCAATCTCCATTTTTATGAAAATTGTATGTTTTCAAGTTGGATTATCTATGGTTATCTCTTATTATGAATTGTGATTATAAACTATGCTGGGGTTTTATGAAATGTTGACTTAATATGCATGTCTATTTATCTTAAGCTTATACGATATTGGTTTTGTCTATTGAGACTATGTATGATTTGAGCTATGAAACTATGATCTATTATGAGATTTGGTGATGGATTTTAAAGTATCTTACATGAGGGTTTTACAATATATTGGCAGGTTATTTTACATTGAGTTTTCTCATATTATTTCTCTCTTGAATTGCATGATTTTGAACTAACATTACACACCCACCAAGTGTTTGATAAAATGTCTTTTCAAGGATTCTTAAAGTTATTGATAATCTATTGTATGATTTATGAGTCAAGTGAGTTTATGATGATTTTGAAATTTCAAAAGATGTATTGAATTCATGAAAATGTCAATGATGTTGAAATGCCGATTAAGTCATCTTTCAAAGATTTTACCTCTTGTGAGCCCTTTGATGTTAATGCAAGGGTAATGTTTAATGATGGTCTATTCTTATGTTTTAAAGTTAGGCTCACCATTAGAGGTCAAAGATATTTTAGAGTTACTCGTGTTATGATTCTATGTACATTACAAGTTACTAAAGATATGAATATTTTAATTATTTCATGGGATTATGCTAAGCACCAATGGATTGAGGGGATGCCCTTTTTCCTCAAACTATGTGCCAACATAGGAGTATACTTTACCTTGCTTTACTAGTGGATCCATTTAGTGCACTCTTGAGATTCTTCTCGAAATGGGTCGTGTTCTAATAAGACAAAGTTTCTTATGAATTCCTTTTTGAAATGGGTCATGTTCCTGTAAGGAGGGATCACTTTATACGAAATAGGTCATGTTTCTGTAAGGTGAAGTATGGTTTACCTTAGCAAGTAGACCACCTCTTTACCGGTGAGGGGTAATCATTGGGATTCCAAGTCGTATCTTGCTTGGTCTTATTCTATGTCGGTTGAGGTCTCTTCCCACACATGTATTACATTCTGTGCAAGTTGAATGATTTACACATATGTTTTGCTTGAAGCATTGATCATGCATGTCATATTGAGATTATTCTTATCTATTGCCTATTACTATGCATTTTGACTATATTGGCTTATGTCTTGCTGCAGTGCATCCTACATAGTTAGTACATTCAAACATACTAATGCATACTTTTGCCTAGATGATATCACCATGTAGGAATCAGAGCTCCTCTTGCCTAGATAGTTCTGGGACACTATCTACTTTCTCTTGCTATTCCTAACACTTCTTGATGCTAAACATATGATATTATGAGGGTGAGTCTGAAAAGTGTCTTGGCCCTCGATCTATCCTAACTTAGAGGCGTTGTTGGAACATTATTATGTATTCATGCTATAAGCTTGACTCCTTATGTTTTTATGACATCAAAGACTTTCTTTAGTCCTATTTTTCCTTTTTATTGTCTCTTGTTGTTGTTTACTTTGCTTCCATGATGTGTGATTGATATGCTAAGAGGATTGTTTGGGTCCCTTCATGTTTTCATTCACCGTGTCACGTCTAGGCCATAGGCTTGGGTCGTGACAGAAGAAAACATTAAACCAAAATTCTCCGACCTCCACGGCGGCTTCTGTTTCTCTCTAGGTCAAAGTTATATAAAACCTAATTTTATGGAATATTTATAAGGGTAGAAAAGAAAATCCAAATAAAATAATTGAGTCCAAATCAAACTATAAAATCCAAAAACATAAGGAAACTTGATCCGTGCGTTGCTTGCCACCTTCAACAATTTTTACCATCCACGTGGCAGCTTCTGGCAGCTCTTTCAATTGCATTTGAATTGCAATTCGCTAATATGTGTATATAATAATATATATTATTATATTCAATTTAATCCATTAAGCTGTGTGCTTGATTTTTCTTTTATAATCTTTTCTTTTTAATACGTTTAAGCTTCAAATCTCTTTATTTTTGCTTTAATTTAATCGTACAAATAAAATACACAATTTTGCACAATCCATAAAATTTATGTTCAAAATGGATAAATAAAAGTATTAAATATGAGGTAAATAATGACTAAAAATAAGTAATTTTGGCCTCACATCACCATCCCACACTTAAACTTTTGCTCGTCCTGGAGCAAGCATTAAAGCTCATAAAATTAAATAGTACCACCACTTCGGTTGATACAAATAATTTACGCCATCCAAAAAATTCAAAACATCTTGTACATTTCCAAATCATTATGCAAAATATACAAATAAATAACAAAATTTTAGCCTCCTAGTCTCAATGAAGGACTCTAACTCATCAAATTTAAGTTTTGCTCACTTAATCTTTTAAAGTAATTAATAACATCACCAATCTATCATGAAACAAGTGCCCTCACATGAAGAAATAGTCCACATACTCAATCCAAAAGATTGAATATAAATTTAGGACTTTGTATTAAAGAACAACTTTTTCACTCACAAAGAATTCAATGTAGGCACAAAGAACCATAGGCTTGCGCATTATGTACATCTCCACTAATTAAGCATGCTTAAATAAAATCAAATAGGACTTTTAATGGGTTGTAATGTAGGCTAGGGTATGGGTAAAAAAATTGTGTAATAGTGACTTACACTTCCCTAAGCACTTTGCACTTTTAGACTTCATCACCCATTATCTTCTTCTGTTTATTTTTTCAACCCTCTCTTCAATAATTGTTTCATTAACAATCTCATCTCATCAAGAAAATTTCACCTTTTTTTTCATGACACATTCTTTCACAGAGGGTTTTTCATCACCACATAGCTTATCATTGATTATCTTTTACCATTTAATTATCCATTTTCTTAAGATTTAATAATTGTAATGAGTCTATACTATAGTGCTAAAGAAAGCAAGGTGCAAAAACTAAGATTCAATAAAATTGGATCAAGGTAAAAATGTGACTACTAACAAAAGGCTATAGACTCAAAAGGGCTAACTAGTGATATAATATCTGAAAAGGCTAAAACTTTACAAGACATATCAAAGAAAGCCAATCATCATCTCCTAAACAAAGCAATACTTTTTATTTCACTTCAATAACATGCAGGACAAGTTCTAGACTAATATACAAAATATGGAATAAACAAATTCTCACCACACATGGCACAAGTATCAATCAAGATTGATCAATTCCACTTCTAAGAGAGAAAAGGGTCATAACAAACTACAAAATAAAATAAGCTATAGATTGACAACCATGAACCTAAATGTCAAATAATTTGCAATTTAATTATCAATCAAGCATTCTTAGGAAAATATTACTCAAAATTAGGCCTAAATAGCAAGTACCAAAAAAGTTAAAAGGTCTTTTCTTTTCTCTCCAAAAAATAAATAAAAATAAATAAAAATTTGCTACATAAAAAAATAAAAATAAATAAATAAAGGCTACTCGGTTCAAAGGGACTCCCCTCGAAAAAGAACCAAAAAGAAAAACCAAAGGGTAGGCTAAGTGTGCTTCTACTAATGAAAAAAATATAAATAAATAAGAATCTTTTTTTAATTCTTTTAATTTTTTTTTAATTTTTTTTGTTTTTAATTTTTTAATTTTTTTTATTTTGGTATGAATATTAACAAACCCTAAAGCACACTCCACCCTAAATAATATATTTGGAAGAATTCTCACCCTATACTTGAAAAGATACTATGTCCTCAAAAGCATCAATTAAAATTTAAAACATGGGTTAGAAAAATTTTCCGAGGCCTTTAGACCTAGCTAGAAGCATTTTCACTTTATATCCATCGAGAGTCGTACGTACCCCACACTTAAGCTCAAATTGCTCCTTTTCTCAAATTTTGGGTACTTAGACTTCCCCTAATCTACAATGTTGAGGTCCGAATCAGTACACTTTTAGAGTTGGTGACCCCTCCTTGCTTTTCAGAGGAACCCTTTTATCTTATGATTTGATCTAGCATATTTTCTTTCTTTTATTTGGGTACCCATGACCTATCATGATACCATCTAGATTGTTGATTAGAGGCTTCATAGACATTTGAGTAGAGGATTCAATGAGTGTTTTGTATTCCAAGATATTTCATTGGAAAAAAATAATGCAGTACAGTTATATTATATTCATATGATGTCTTTTATTTGAGTTCTTTCTTCCGCTTTTGTGTAAATGTGACGATGAGTCCAATTTTTTCACTCAGAGAATAGTAATAGTCTCTGAGTGCCGGTCACGCTAAGGGTACCCTCTTGGGACATGACATCCTTTAGCGACCTATTTTTGAGGTCTCCTTTTATAATTTTTTTAGTAGTAAAGCTCTTTGGTGGCCTTCAAGGTATAAAGCGTATTCATCATTCAATTAGATATGTTATTTGTTAGACCCCGTAATTAACTAAATGGAGGTTAATTGCTCATTCGGGAAAATTGCTGTGATTGAGGTGTATTTTAAATTTTACTAACTTATGGTGCGGGAGTATGGGATCAAGTGAATTTTCGCGTGTAAAAATTTAGTTGAAGTCGGGAGTCCTTAATTGGATTAAAATAGAAACGTTTGGGGACCTAATCGGTCAATGGGC
>JAOTQJ010097208.1:0-11722 GCA_025642045.1 Solanum sejunctum
TATTTTGATGTTTACATACAGGTTTGACTTATATATTTTATTTGGATTATTACTCTCACTTATATTTCATACTTTCCCCTTTACATATTCAGTACATTTTTCGGACTAACCCCCTTCCTTCGGGGGGGCTGCGATCATGCCCGCAGGTACCGACGTACACATTCGAGAGCCATCCTCCTAGGATCTCTGTCTACCTTTGACGTACTACCTTTGCATCAGGAGAGATCTTTTGGTATATAATGTCCATGTATTTTCCGTATTTTGCATTTATGTATATTCGAGGGTATGACTGGGCCCTGTCCCGTCCTATGATTCAGTTCGTATGTTTAGAGGGTTGTGGATACATGTGGGTGTAGGATATTGTGTTTGGTATGACTTCGTATGTATGATACATTTGTTGGGCGGTTCTACTGCAGCAGTGACCTTGTCGACCCTCATATATATATGTATGTTATTGTTTGGTGGGGTCACTGTTTGCCGGTGCGGTTAGTCAGTAAGCTAGAGGAAACTCTGCCGAAATTTTGAGAAATTTCTTAGCTATTATACATGGAAACCCGGCTTAGTGTTTGTCTGGGCGCCCAATCTGCACTAATCACGATCCCTGGGTTGGGTCGTGACAGAAGTTTTCATCCACGTGCATTTATCAAGAATATTGACTGAAGTCAAACTTTGATGTAAACTCTAATGTTAAAGTACCTAATTGCACAAACACGAAATGATAGCCTCAAAACCCCAACCAGTCATACTCGTAGACAAAACCAAACCTTTTGGAGCAGATGAAATTCTCATATGACTTCCTCATCTCCAAACATTAATATTGTCAACACTTTTAACTTTAAAGCCTCAAAAGGGGAAAAGGTCATATTGAACTTCTCCAACCACCTCAAAAATTTTGCCACTCATCCCAAAACCTCACAAAAGCCTTAAAGAAGCTACGAAGAGGGATGAAATATTAAAATGAGCAAGGATAGAATACTGACCATGGAGGTCATTACAATAATAATAGAGTTGGAGGGAACTTTTATTGTTTGAAAACTAAGTTTTGGGTTTCATACCTAAATTATTAGGTATTCTCATCAGACCATAACATTATATATATAAATCCTAGATTTAATTATTAGAAACGTGAATGGTACGCACTCTTAATTAATTTTTATAATGTGTCATGTGACACTTCACATCAATAATTATGTTGGCCTATAATCGAAGTATTACTTTAATTTGAAATTAATTAATAATAAAATTGATTAAAAGTTAGGGTGGATTAATTATATAATTTACCTTCGACTTGAACCTTTGTGCCTTAAATTGTTCGAGGAAGTGTATATATTAGAACAGTCACACTTATAGTATAAATAAAAGTAGCGGAACAAAGTGTATATTATTAAAATGTGACGTTATAGTTTATCTGATGTCTCAAAAGGTACCTTGCATAGAGGGCTTTGAGGTAAAAATTGTGGTAGAAGGTTAGTAGGTACCCAAGAGTTGTCTTGGTGCATTCAAGTACTATTAGCACTAATCTCGTAGTTTCTTTCACTTCTATTTCTATTAATACTTTTTTTTTGTTTTGTTATCACATTATTTCAATGTTGTTAATATAGAATTTTTAATCTTATTAAATGATTGTATTATCTTTTGTTATATCTTTACATATATATTCCTTTTTTAGCATTGCTTTGTTATGAGTTACATAACAGAAGGATCTTTCAGAAATAACATTTCTACCTCCAATGAGGTATATAAGATAAGGTATGCTTACACCCTACCCTATCATGAACCCATCTTGTAGGATTTTAGTGTATGTTGTTGCAAAATCATTATTTTAGTACAAGGTGAACTTGATGTTAAGTATATTTTTGAGGTACTTTCCAATACCAATCTTTTCTTGTACAGCTTAGAAGAAAGTACATATAAAGTGGCCTATTTGAGTACCAAAATATATTTTTCAATTTCAGCATTTTTGGCTTTCTTTAGGGATCTTTGTTGCAATAGACGAATATAATTTTGAAACGATAATATAAGTGTCAGTATCTCTATTACTTCTTCAACCTACATTGGAGTACTTTCATTTCGCCGTCAGTTGGAACACCTACTCTCCTCAATTATCTATTCTGGTTCCACCACCTCTTCTCAAAATATCTTATTGCTCCCTTTTTTTGTTTTTTATGCAATATTCTACGGTTCCACTTTCATTGTTCTTGGGATTGATAATTTTTCTTGGAAATTTCCCTTTTGTAGTAGATTTTCTTCACTAGGTAAGTCACACATCCTTATTTAATATTTTTCAATAAGGTCGGTATGAGAACATAACATTTCACACATACTCTGAACAACTGCTCATTACTTGGTCCTTGCAAACCACCTTTCAATCGTACTTTTAATTTTTGTGTTCATTTTCATAAGAACAGGACCATCTAAACATTGTTGTGAGTTTTATGTCTTCCCTCATAGAAGGACATATAGGTTTGAACTTTGATTTGCATAATTATTGTTCCAGTTATTTTATCCTTGGTAACTAAAATTTTTGAATTTGTTATAGTAGGCTAGAACAGAGAAGAAATAAAAGAAGAATTGATGAAAGAAGAACATCTTTCATAAATGTTGTAGCATACATATATAAGACCTAGAAAAAATAACCTAACAGATTCACTAAATCAGTCCTAAATAATAGCAAAACATGGCAAACAACTACTTGACTAAGTTTTATTTTCAAAGGACAGTAAAAAATCAAATTACTGTAGTTTCAAAAGCAAATTCCTAATCCTCCTCCTTGCTTTGAAAACGGCAAACTCTAATTTTTTGTTCGAAAAAGCTCTAACTTGCTAACTGGTAAATGCTTAGTGAACAGGTTTGCTTGTTGGTTTTCAGACTTGTATTAGAGTAGCGTCCCTTCTCTTTTTTGCTGCACTTCTCTCAAAAAATAGAATTTGATGTTGAAATACTTGGTCTTCTTGCGAAACAACTAACTGTTTGAGATTACAATAGCTACCTAGTTGTCGATAGGACTAATAGTACTTCCCTGCTGTTTTAAATGTAAATCACACATGATCTTTCTAGGACACAGACTAGGTTTACTGCTTCTGTTTCTACTATGAACTCAACTTCTCAGTGGATTGTTCAATAATTTCCTGTTTGTTAGCCGACCATGAGAAGATTCTTGAACCTAGGCTGAAACCATGGCCGAAAGTACTCATATTATCTACAGATCCAGCCCAATCACTGTTTGAGTATCCAAACAACTTGAAGCCTTGGCACTTCTCAAACTTTATACCATAGTCAATAGTACCTTTAACATATCTTAGTATTCTTTTTGTGCTCTTAAACGAATTTTGCTTGCATAATGCATAAAGCAAGATAAGAGACTTATAAAAAATAGAATATCAAGCCTGGTTAAAGTGAGTTACATTAAGCATGCTATCAACCATCTATAATAACCTCCATCAAATTATTCGGCTCCTTCTTCATTACAAAGCTTCTCTTTTTGATTCATTAGCATGCTCATCAACTTGCATTCCTCCATTTGAAATTTCTTTAGAATTTCTTTTGAATATTTCTTTTGGCAAATAACACTTCACCTTCACTTTGCTTGATCTCCATTCCAAGAAAATAAGCCATAAGACCAAGATCTGTCATTTCAAAAACTTGCATCATTTCTTCCTTAAACTCCTTGATTAGCCTTACATTATTTCACGTTACTAAAAGATCATCAACATAAAACACAATATGGATATCTTTATATCCTTTATGTTTCACATACAGGGTGAACTTGCGTGAACTTTTTCCAAATCGCAAGCTTAACAAATTATCATCTATTCAACTATACCAAGCTCTTGGCGCTTGTGTTAGGCCATAAAGAGCCTGTTTTAGCAAATAGACTTTATCCTCATCATCGTGTTTCAAAAATTCTGATGGTTGCTAAACATATATTTCCTCCTCCAGTTTGCCATTTAAGAAGGCTGATTTGACATTGAGTTGGAACACCTTCCATTCCCATTATGTTCCTATCGCGAGTAATAATCTAATTGTATCTGATTTTTCAATTGGAAAAAATGTGTCAGAGTAATCAACACCATAACTTCATTTACCCTTTAACTACAAGCTTGGCCTTATATTTTTTTAATGGAACTATCTATATTTAATTTTTGTCTAAAGACCCATCTCACACTAATGACTTTTTTGTCTTCAATTTTGTCAACTAATACCCAAGTTTTATTTTTTCTCAATCATTGAAATCTCCTCCTCCATTGCTACTGGTCTAACAGGTTCATAGATGGTGACGTTACTTCTCTGATAGATATCTGACAATAGCCTTCTCCCTTTGACTGGATGATCATCTTCTAGTTCTTGCTGCCATAGCTCAACTTCTTGCTCTTTTGGAGGACTGATTTTTGCTTCCAGTGAGAACTTTCCAGGTTTTTGATAATTATTTTGGTCCTGTGTCCCATTGTTCATTCTCACTAAAATGAACATTGTGGTAATTGTCCTTTTTCCTGTTTGAGGATGATAGACCTTGTATGATTTACAAATATTGTCTTAATCCTCAAAGATACCTGTAATTTCCTTCTTGTCAATTTTCTCATGCTTAACTTGAGGAACGTGAACAAAAGACCCACAACCAAACATTTTAAGAAAACTTAGTGAAGTTCTAAACCCTTACCAAGCTTAAAATTGTGTTTCATCTTCCAAAACCTTCATTAAAAGTCGATTTTGTATCGAAACTGTAGCATTTGCTGCCTATTCCCAAAATATTTTGGGCAGCTCATGCAACATACATATATCCATCTCTATTATCCATCTATTTCTTATTTCACTAACACCATTTCGCTCTGGTGTGTATGGTGTTCTGAGCTGATGCACTATGCCAGCCTCTTTGCAAAGTGAATTAAATTCTGTAGAAGTATATTCCTTTCCATTATCAGACCACAACGCTTGAATTTTACAACCACTCTGATTTTCCACCAATTTCTTAAACTTCAAGAATACACCAACAAGTTGTGACTTGAATTTCAAGAAAACATTCAACTTATTCTTATAAAATCATTAATGAGAAGAACATAGTAGATGCTACATTGTAGTGATGGAGTTCTTTGAGGACTTGCGACATCTGTATGAAAAAATTATAGCTAGTGTGAGGCTCTCAAGGTTGATTTAGGAAATGTCTTCTTGGTTTGTTTACCAAATTGGCAGGTAGGTCAATCTGTGGAACTTACTTCTAAATCAGGTGGCTAATTCTCTACCGACTTTATCTTTTGCATCTTAACAAGCCCTTGATAATGATAGTTTCTGAATCTTTAGTGCCATAACTCAGCAACATTTGCTTTTGCTGAATTGACCATTTTCGCTTCTTCAGATGGATCTATTGAGAAACTTTTTCCTCTCATTTTGAATGTAAACAAGTCATGTCCTGAGAGATCTTTTGTCAAGCAATATTTATCTTCAAAATAATGTTTGAAACCACTTTCTTGTAATTGACCAACACGTACGCAGTTTTGATCTAACTCAGGTATGTAAAGAATGTCAACTATTATTTTAGTTCCTATTTTTGTATCAACTACAATTGTTCCCATTCCTTTTGCTGGAATGTAACCGCTATGGCCTATTCTAACCTTTGTAACTCGAGTTGGTCTCAATTCTTTGAAAAGATCTTTATCATGCATCAAGTGATTTTTGCATCCGCTATTAATCAGCCATGAATCACTTGAAACATTTCTTGCAAACATGATGTAACAAAGAGTTGATAATCTTCCTATTCATTAACAACTCGAGCATCTACATCTTGCTGCTTGGTATTGTTCTTACAAATGATTACATCATGCCCAAACAGTTGCACTTGCTGAACTTTGCATCAAGCCTTTTCCAGCACTTGGAAGGTGTGTGTCCGAGCTTGCCACAATGCTTACAAGGAGGGTAGTTTCTTGTGAAGCTATCTATCACATTCTTATTGTTGTGTGCTGCACCTTCTCTATCATCTGGTTGTTACTTCTTATTCTTGTTCTTTTTATTTTAGCTATTGTCTTTGATGCTTGGCTGGTAAGGCTCCTTCAACAACTCTTTCTTGTCTTATCATATATCACTGCTTTTGTGCTTGAAAAGCACTTAAGATCTCTTAGTGTAATTCTTTTACAAGTCCTTAGTATTTCCTAAGGTTGTAATGGTTGCCTCAAATCTTTCAGGTACCGATACAAGGATATTCTCAACAATCCTTGAATCATCAAAAGTGGAACCTAACAATCTAATGTGATTTTGTATAGTCAGAAGTAGGTCAGTGTACTCCTTTATGGTTTCACTTTCCTTCATCCTCTGGGATTCAAATTCACACACCAAATTCAACATTTGCATCCTTCGAACCCTTTCATCCCCTTCATATTCAGTCTTGAGATAATCTCATACCTCTTTTGATAACTCTAGGGACATGATATGGGTTAAGATAATGGATGAAACTGCAACAAATAAGCATGCCTTTGCCTTGTATTTCCTGATTTTCCTCTCTATTGACATTTAAAATGTGCTATCGTGGAATTGGTTGGTAGGGGAGCAATCTCATATTCATCTTCTACAGCCTCCCAGAGATCCAAAGTTTCCAGATATGTCTGCATTCTAATAGCCCAGATTTGATAATTTTCTCTACCAAAAGTTTGTCCTGCCATTGAAGAAAAACTTGCTTCTTCATTTCATGGTGTTCATGGAATCTGATTTGCGCGCACATACAGGTCCCTTAAGAAATAGTTCCCTTATACCAAATTAAATGTTTTGAAGTTGTTAAATAAGGGTAGAACAACGAAGAGATGAAAAAAGAATTGAGAGAAGAACAATGTCTTTCATAAATATTGTAGAGAACATATATAAGACCTAGAAAAGAAACCTAACAAATTCACTAAATCAATCCTCAATAATAGAAAAACATGGCTAACAACTAGTTGACTATGTCTTATTTTGAAAGGACAGTAAAAAAGAGAAATTACTACAGTTTCAAAAGCAAATTTATCACAGTAACCTTGGTTTCATTGGCCTTTTGGAATTGACTTCATTGGCCATGGAATTCTTCCCTTGGTAGTTCTCACACTCAATGCTAGTACTCTTATTAGCAATCATCTAACCTCAATCCCAATTTCCATTGAAACGAGTAATAAGAGAAGGATTAGTGTTAGATATACTCCAGTGTTATCTGATGAGAGATATGCATGGTTATGCCTAGTAACCTTGTCTAGCATCTTCCATATTCGATCATAAGTCTATTCAATCAAACCACCTCCAACTGTGTTATCGGCTATGGATTGGTTAATGGTGTCAAGCCTCATATAAAATTTCTCCAGAAAGATGTTTTATGGGAATTCATGGTTATGTGATCGCTAGATACATTGCTTGTACTTCTCCCATGCTCTATTTTTTATCAATTAATCTGTAAAATCATTTGAGAGTCTCATTCTAGTACATATTTATAGTTTACTCACATGGTTATACTTCTCACTTTTTACCAGGTAGTTGCATGCTTGCAAAAGCTGCTCAGAATCTAGCATCTTGGATACTATCTTCCTCGAGTTTTTATTTAAAAAACATCGATATATCAAGTGTTGAAATTATGGTTTTCATATTAATTTATGTTTCGAGTTAATTCTTTTTGTTATCTGTTAGCGTGAACCTCTGTTGTGTAACGCATCTATTCATAGGGTTGATTAGAAGGACTACAAGAAATGGATTTTTCGCGCAAAGAAAATAACGTGGAGGAGTCTTTATCACCTGGAGTGTTTTAGATACCAGGAAAGCCAGCTGTTGTTATTAATGGGTTGCCTCTTGTTTCTTCAACAGCTGACACCCTTTTCCCCTGCAAAATAGTTACTGATGCCGAATCACATACCAATGCTGGTATTGGTCAATGGTTCGAAGGAAGAGAAGTTCTCAAGTTATTTGGGCACAAGTATTGCAATTTGAAATTTACTAAATTTGATAAGGAATCTGGTTGGTTCAAGGTGAAGTATGATGATGAGGACACTGAAGATCTTGAGTGGCATGAGTTGGAAAAAGTACTTCTGCCTTTGGACATCAATATTCCATTGAAAAAAGTAGCTAAAAAGATTATTAAGAGAAACAAGAGATCTATTGGCATGAGTTGGAAGAAGTACTTCGGCCTTTGGACATTAATATTCTATTACAAAAAAAGTAGCTACAAAGATCATTAAGAGGAACAAGAAATCCATTCGAAAATTTTGAGCTAGACCTTAAAATCAAGGTGTAAAAAATGAAATGGTAAACAAAAATATTGTATTTATGTATAACACTGAGTAATAGATGAGAATTCTAAAACATCTTGTGGAGATGTACCATTCTGAGTTGAATCGATGTAGTTTTATTGACAAGTTTGACGATCTGTAATTTCTTTTGAAAAAGTTTGACGGTCTGCAATTTCATTTGAAGTTCTCATTCTAAGTAGTTCTACAAAATATTTGTTTGGATATTCTTATTTTAAGTTTCTCTTAAGCATTAACTATGAAGTAGGAAATTCAAACATTCCATGTTTAGCATCTTTTTATCTTTTAATTTGTTATTATTTTAACTTAAAATTAAAAGTGAAAAGTGTATTAGAAAATGTTTTATAAGTTATTTTTGAAATTTTAAATATAACTTCAAGTTGGATTTATGATTTTCATGGCTAAACACTGATGATTGAATAAAGTGAAAAGTGTTTTAGAAAATGTGAATAGTTATTTTTGTCAAACGATCGATTCGTTAAATGAAGAACCAAAAGAAAGATCATAAGAAGTAGTTGCAATGTAAATTTAAGCACCATACATTGTCGATATAGATATTCTTATGTTTTCATTGTAATTTAACATATTATAACATGTGATATAACATTTATTCTAGTTATTAAATAGAATACATATTTAAAAAGTTCTTTCAATGTATATTATTGTACACTCTTTTTAATAGTCATTTCAATCTAAAATAAAAACAAAATTTATTCCGTAAAAAGAATTTAACATGATGTGTTCTCTAAGTTGCAGCTCAATGGAGTCAAATAAAATTTTTGTACTCTAATTTTTCACAATCCGATATATTGAGTCATGATGATAACTACCATAACCCACCAGTAGGCAAGTCAACCCATAACTCAAAACATCAAGTAATGGGTATAATGGGAAGAAACTACCGAAAGGAATAATTTAAGAACAAAAAGAGATAAAATAGGCTCTAAGAAATCAAACGAAGC
This sequence comes from Solanum sejunctum, assembly GCA_025642045.1. Taxonomy (NCBI): domain Eukaryota; kingdom Viridiplantae; phylum Streptophyta; class Magnoliopsida; order Solanales; family Solanaceae; genus Solanum; species Solanum sejunctum. Next base: position 9,209 of record JAOTQJ010097208.1, read on the forward strand.
AACCAAAGCACGACAATGCCTACCATATGGGCCTTAAATAGGGTCATCTGGATATTGGAATTGTTATTTTTTTTGTCCACAATCTCAACTAAAGGAAAAAATTTATCCTGCCGACCTTAAAACTTTAATACACAGGTCTAGAACATATGCTTGAGGACCTAAATAGTTGGGTCTTACTGGCTATCAATTTGTGAATGAAAGGCAATGCTGAGGTCAATGCATTAAGGACATACTCCTTTTTCCATTAGACACATTAAAGGAATCTATAATGTACTCAAGTTTTATATGACTAGTAGGCATATCAATGTTCTTTTACATATCAGTTTGGCTACTAATTTCTTTTGATAATACAATGGATAAGACATGTTATAAGATGTGGTTCTACTTCAGGTAGAGTATACAAACTTCTAGCATTCCTTATTGGACCTACTGCCATGTATATCACAATACCAAATGAGGCATATACATGTGTCCTACTATGCTATCTCGATGGGTGGGTCTATACATTTTGTTGTTGATAGCTAACTTAGTTCTGCTGCATTCCCTTCCTTCATGTGCATTTCTATCACTTGTATAATTAGTTGTTATTTGGCACCACTTGTTCGTATGACTAACCAGCTAGGTTATGTTTGTTGTTTGGACCTTTTGAGATTACGGGTTCTGATAGGATATTGTTTGACTATATTTGTTTTTTTTGGGTTGCACTACCTGTTGGTTAATTATATGGCTTATTATTGAGCTGATGTTGGAACTCACTGTTAGATTGAGTTTGATTAGTTCTTAGTCTATTAGGTTGTTTAACAGTAATGATGGTCCATTGTTCCTTGCTTGGTTAACTTTCGTGGTACATGCCCTGTTGAGAGTAGGTTGTTTGACTTGCACTTTGAGTTATGTTCCTTCACTCGATTTCTTCATTCTACGTACCCTATTTATTAATTTTTTATTACCTTTTCTCTCTTCATATATCTCTTGTGTAGTTACTCGAGTTGTAACTTCCTTATTTATATATTATTTATACTTTCATTATTTATAGAACTTAGTCGGCCTATGCCTATTGAGTACTATTTCTTTGCTACATAAACTAATCTTTTGTACCTTGTAGATCATATTATGAGTTTTTATCGTTCATTTGGATTTCATACATAGCAGCATTTATACCTCGAAGACTAGCATGAGCCTCTTGTGTTCAGAGTTACCAATTTCAAACTATTTTGGTGAGTCTAGTACTTATTTGAGTTTAAAGACACTCTATACTCATTGTGTGATTCTAAAAACCTTGTACTACTATTTTGATTAGATGCTCTATTACTGACTTGTAAGACTCAGATTTTAAAGCTTATTTATGTTGTTTAAGGCCGTCATGGGCCCCATACATCAAGCCAAGTTCAAAGGATTTTCTGTTGGCTAAATTCGACATTAGTACTGGTAGAAGGGTTGATTTTAAACTAGTATAACTCTTATCACATTTAGAACAGGCCTGTCCACAATATGTTAAAAACATCTCTTTGAGTTAGCTTCGCAATGCACTTGGTTTCACCTTATTCCAATGTCGGATGAAGGAGTTATGACCGTTTTTGTGAGACCCTCCTGTGCAGTGACACCCCACGAGCACCTATACTGGTAGTGGTGTCTTGTACGGACTGTGTGAGCTGTTTTGAATTGGAAAAGGCCAATTTTAGCCTAAGGTATGGGGCACAACCTGTGGAAGGGGTTGTGTGGCTTCCTACTGGCCGTATGACTAGTCGTGAGGTGAGTACAAGAGAAATAATGGGCGTTTGGGGGAGTTTTCTAGCTAAGTGTTATGTTAAGCCCCGCACCACGACACGTGGCATGGTGCATGCCCCGTGATCCATGTTATGGAGCCAAGGCAACATTTTTCAGCACCAAGTATGGTTCCACGAGCCTCTATATAGGCTGTGAGGCTCCATATGAATCATGAGGCCTCTGTGGTCGCGATGAGACGTCTTTTTTGAATCGATTTCCACCTTTAATTTTTAGATGAAGTACCTTGTCATAGGCGCTCCAAATGACTCGTGGAGTGCCATAAGACCTATAGGACCTTCCATGGGGCACCACTTTGCCAATTTTTCTATTCATTCACTAATGGTATTTTCGTAAATGCTAATTATTCTAATGATCCTTTTTGACTTCCTAAGATATCTTAACCTTCCTAAAATACCTAAACAATGTTTCAAAGGATAAACCTCACTACTCTCATCTCAATCACACTCCCAAATCCTCTCAAGAGCCTCCATTAAGCTCCAATTAAATTTAAAGGAAACCCAAGAACTAGTTCGGATTCCAAGATCCACCTCCAAGCTTCCATTCTTCCCAAACTCAATTCCAAGTAACTGAATGTCTAAGGTATGTGGGTTGATCCTGGACTTCCTTTCAATCAAGGAGACCTAAAATTATTTTTAAGCAATCTCATGGATTTCTAGTTACTTTAAATTTTGGGGTTTTGAAGATTATGAATCCTAAAATTCTATGCCTAGGAAGTATTTTCTTGAGATC
>JAOTQJ010097229.1:0-11721 GCA_025642045.1 Solanum sejunctum
AGGGAAATAGAAATGGGTTGAGTATCAGGAAGGAGGGCTATACCAAAATCTATTTCCCTTTCCGGAGGAATATTGAGAAGGTTATTCGAAAACATATCAAGGAACTCATTTACAATCAAAACTGACTCTACAGGAAGGATCTTGGACTCCACATCCCTAACCCTCACAAGATGATAGAGACACCCCTTGGAGATTAACTTATTGTCTTTAATGTAAGCGATGAACCTGCCCTTGACCACCACATCATGACTCTCCCACTCAAGGATGGGTTTATCTGGAAATTGGAATTTGACCTTACGAGTTCTACAATCAATAGAGGCATAGTATATATGCAACCAATCCATCCCAAGTGTGATATCAAAATCTACCATTTTCAACTCAACAAGATGACAAAGTAATATCTTATGCAAAATGCAAATGGGACAATTCGTATAAACCTTTTTAGCAATAATAGATACACCAATAGTAGTAGACACCTCATAAGACTCACACTCAATTTCGTCTCAATATGAAACTTTTTGGCAACAAAAGGGGTAACAAAAGAAATTATGGCACTCAGACCAATCAATTCATATACATCAAAATCAAAAACATTTAACATACCAGTAATGACATCTGGAACCTCCTCAACACCTTACCTCCCTTGAAGTGCATAGAATTGATTGTGCCTTGGGGCACCTTGTTGTAGACCACCTCTCCCCAAAGGAACCTTATCTGCACCTTGTGAACAAATCTCCTTACGCTTATTGCAGTTACGAGGTCAATCAATCCTTTTGTGACCCACTTCCCCACATCCATACTATGCATTAGTGTCTTTCAAACATGGGCCCCCATGACTCCTACCACATGTTGAACACACATTATTAGGAACCATAACACCAACACCTTGGGACTTTGGAAAGTCATTGGAAAACCCTTTATTAGAAGATGAGAAGACCCTTGGCCTTGATGGAACCGTCCACCCATTCGACTTGGGAACTTTCCCTCAAAATAGGCCCTCTTGGCCTCATTACTCCTCCTCTTCATCAAATTTTTCTCCTCTATTTGTTCGGCATAGATCATCAAACGGTAAAAATCCATGTCACTAATCAACATGGTGGACCAGCATTTCTCGTTCACCAAATTGGATACACCTATCACGAACGGTGAATATGTAAAAACCATATTTGTGCTACCTCTTTGAGTTGGTAGGCTGCCAACTATGCTTTCTCTTCCGATCTAACACCCATGATAGCCAATACCTTGTAGACCTTATCAATGAACTTTTGAGGGTTCTCATCAACCTTGGACCCATAGAATTTCGGTGGGTTCATACATATGAAGTCTCTCACCCTAGATCTCGGGGTAGGAGCATGAGAGTCTTGGGCCCCTTGATTGACTTGATCAACCATAGCTTAAGCTAGCAAGGTAAGAGCATCCCGGAGCTCACCATGAGCTGGTTGTTCCTCGGGAGTGCGGGATCTCCTTTCTGTTATGTTAGACATGATGTAAACATGACAAAGAACATTCATTAGAGGGAAAACTAACCTAAATACTATAGCACAACAAAGATCAAAAAGAAGGGAAATATTGCCTAAAATATCTCAAAGCCTTCTACTCATAGTTGTGGTGCACAACATAACTATGAATAAGACTCTAATTGACATATGTGTTGGATTTCAAGAACCATTAACAACCTAGTGTTCTGATACCAAGTTTGTCACTACCCAAACCTTGGGCCTAGTCGTGACAAAGTGAATGATGAACCTGAACGGACCCCAAACAAACATCTTAACATATCATTACACATCATTGGTAGCGGAAGTAATTAAACAACATAATTAGATTAGATATAAGGGAAAGGGACTAAAGGGAAACTTTTATAACATAAACATGAAAGCAAGAGAGTCAAGGATCAATACATGACATGTCTGACAACACCTTTAAAACTTAGATAGGACTGGGGGCGAAGATAAGCAACCGAGCTCACTCTCATAGTCAATACATACATAAAAAAAAGATAGTCTTACCACATAGCATGAGATCATAGACATTATCCTCGGAATGGAGAACTCACCAACAAGCTTGAGAGATATGGTACTAGCCATTTGGAGGAAGATGCTCAAGTGGGGCTTCGATTCCTACATGGTGACATCATATAGGCATAGAATATGCGTTAATACATTTGAATGTACGAATATGTAGGATGCAATGCAAGAAGAGATAAACACTATAATCGAATTGCATAAGCATAGGCGATGAGTAGGATATAACAATATGGCGTACATGGATGATACTTGAAGTAAATTATACTTACATAGAACTAATACATGTACAGGAAGAGACCATCATAACAAAATTCATACTCTATTGAGGTACCAACCCCTCAACTAGTTCGTGGATCATCGTACCCTACCACCTATGGTGATTGAGGCACCAATGTCTCAACCTGGTTATCAAGGTACAAACCCCTTGATTGGTTGGTGGATCATCTCACCCTACCACCCATGGTGATTGAGGTAACAACCCCTCAACCCGATTATCAAGGTACAAAACCTTCAACATGGTTATAAAGGTACAAACCCTCGACCTGGTTACTCGGGCTCACAACCCCTTAAGTGGGGCATGGTCAATTCCCAACACGATATAGGAGAATATCATATACATATATTCCTTTCATCATTAATAGTCATTCAACTTATAAGACGTGCATTGGACCTTCAATTCCTCAAGAAATCATAACTGGATATTTTATTAAACACTTAGTGGGTGTGTAGTTCTAGTATAAGTCCATGCAATTTAGGGATGAAATCATGCAAGAAAATTCAATGTAAAACCTTCTATCAATACTTGGTAACACGCTCAAGCAACATACATCAAAACCTATCATCAAATCTCACAATGGATCTTCGATTTGTGGATCAAAACATGCTAACACAGTCACATTTTAATGAACCCCCAATATAGTTCATAGTCTAATTCGTAACAAGTAAGACCCATAAGTAAATCAACTTATAAACATGCAAAGAAAGCTTGGGCACTATGGGTGAAAGGATCCAATGGTTGAATCCCACTTACCTTAGCTTTGGAGAATTTCTTGATGAAAATTTCAATGGAAACTTGAAGCTTGGATGAATTCCTTAATATCTGGAAGAAATTTGGGCACTTGAATTTTAAGAGAAATATTAGTCTAAGAGTTTAAGAGAGTATTGGGGAATGTCTTGGATGATATGAGGCTGAAATATGGCTAAGTATAGGTGGTTTTAAGCATGGGAAAGCTTAGGGCCAAGGTTCAAAAATCTTGGACCGAGTAACAAAACTGCACAAAAATATGTACTGAGGTGCTCCCTTGGCGCATTATGCTAGGGGTGCAGAAATCTCACTAGAATTTGATTTTTGGAAAATTAAATTTATGATTTGTTTGCTCTAAAATTGGGGTTAGACCCATTTTCCATTCAATTTTGCCCCCTGATCAAGAATATGAACTTGAATTTTTGATATCATACATGAATTTTGAGAATTATGAAAATTACAATTCTAGGAACTTCTGGGGCATATATTCCAGCACTTTTTGAGGTTGTTTCACTTCTACTACTTAGGTTGTTTCCGCAGACTATCCTCTTATGTCTACTTTTGCTTTTCATGGTTTGCTAAAGGTTAGCAAAGATAGAGGCCTAGCTGAGCAGACTGATAAGCCAAATTAAACCTTAGGTTCGTCAGACAGTCCAGGACCTGAAGGAGAGGGCCAAGGCATACACTCGAGAGGTTGTAGATCAGAGATTTGATACAATGGATGCCAGGGTAAATGCCTTCGAGGATAGAGTCTAGCGGAGACTTATGGGTGCCCGACCTACTGACATGGCTGCCGTGAAGGATGAGTTGGCCAAGTTAAAATCCAACCTGTTGAAATGTTTGCAGCACCGATAGTAGCCCTGGAGGAGGCACTGGAGGGTGATGATATGATCAACTTATTGATTATCACTCGCATGTCCATGGGAAGAGACCCCTCGAGAGTGATGATGCAGATATGAACCAAAAGAGACCCAGGATAGCTAATAAGATGGTAGAGCTAGAGGATTGGATTACCGATGAGGTGGTGTAAAAGTTCTTGGCTATGGAGGCGATAAAGAAGGATCAGGAGCAACAAATAGTACAGGGAACAGGTAGCTCTGGTACAACTGCAGCATATACCATCGAGGAGGATAGAGAGCCCTAAGACCAAATGGATGCAGTGCTTGAGCACCTTGTGTTTAATACTTTTGACTCCCCATCCTTATTGATGCTTTTGGATGCTTTGTTTCCAGTATTATTTTCTTTAGACAATATGTTTTGTTATTGCTTTTATGGATGTTTTATCCTGGATGTTTATTTTTTATCTAATTTGTTAGATGATTGGTTTTAATTTTATCTTTTCTAAAAAGCTTATACACATACACACACATACTTTGAGGTCCAAGATCATCCCTTGGCAGCACGTGGGAAGTTATGGACTAGGTTAAAGTCTAAGTAGCCTTTAGTCTATAACTTTCCTATTTTTGATCCCAAGGTTCTCTTATCGTGTTTCTTTTTTCTTGTGGACATTTTTATTTTTTTGTTGAACCGACATGTTTAGCTGTTGTAGATAATTTGTAGATATATAGTAGTTATTACTTTTGGCATATGCATAACCTTGAATGGTTTTATGAATGTTTTAAGAATTGGGTACCTTTAAAATTATTGGGATTGTTGGTTACCATTTTAATCTTGCATATGATTAGTTTGACAGTGTTTGTTCTGATGAAGGGAGGGCAAGTAAATGCTTGAAACATGACCTGTGAGTCTATGTTTATTATGTATACAATGCCATATGTGTGTGAGCTTATTTTGTCATATTCATCCATTGTGTACTGATTCAGAACTTGCTTTGTGACTCTAAGACTGGGTTGGAGATGTGTTTGATTAGGAATGGATCTTAGACCATTATTTTTTAAGTTAGTCCACTTTTTCCTATGTAACTTACCAAATGTTCCAAATATTTGAGCTTTATATGTACCTATTCTTTCTTGACACCTAGCTAACCTAGCCTTATTTTGTGAAATACCTTGATGTTAGCTTTAGTCTATCATTGAACCTATGAACCTTGATGAGGCAAAAAGCCTAAGTTGAGGGTGGATACCAAAAGTGGCCCTGGTTTGAGGAATGGATATTGTGTACTTCACCTCAGGCTAAAATCCTAAGTTAAGGGTGGCTTATGATGTCGTAAAGTAATGAAAATGAGGTGATTAGTGGGGAAAGAAAGAAAGAAGAGAAAGTCATATGCCGGGTGAGAGAAAAAGAAAGAAAAGTTACCCTTAATTGAAAAGAATAGGAAAATGAGTTTGAAAATGAGGCACAACCGAAAAAGGAAAAGAAAGCACCTGGAAAAGCACCAGGCCCACTTTTTGCAGCCATCCTCAACTTAGGCTTTTTGCCTCAGTCAAGGTGCATAATGCTCAAGGATGGACCAATGCGTATTTCAGGATTTTCACTTAATAAGGATAGGCCATTTAGGTTTTTACAAAGAAATGGTATAGGACAAACTCAAACATTAGGATCAAGGGATATTATGCACATTTGGTTGGTCATTCAGGCTAAGTGGACTATTATGAACAATGGCCTAAGATCTTTTCCTAACCAACAAACCTAAAGTCTAAATCAGAGTAATAGGGCAAGTTTTGAATTGAAACAAAATACTTGAATTTAGCAAATTAAGCTCACACTCACATGGCACTGAGTACATTATAAATAAAAGATTCTCATATCATGTTTTTTTTTATCTCAATTATATCCTCATTTATCAAAACAAACATTGTCAACGCACTTAAACATGCATGGTTGCTATCTAGACTATATAATCAAATATTTGATGGGTATCATTTTTCAAAAGAAAGCACAAAAAATACATATATGCCACAGATATTAGGACTATATGCTACCAATACTACTTAAACATCATAAACATGCTGGTTCAACAAAAGATAAATATCCATGGTGAAAGAGAACACATGCAAGAAAACCCCTAGGATTTAAAAATTAGGGTAGTTATAGGCCAGAGCTACTTAGACTTCACTGAGGCCCTAACTACCTATACCCCATAAAAAAAGAGGTGTATGTCCTTAATGCACACAATCAAAACAAAATAAAGTACCTAGGTCAAAAAATATACCTGGGTGTCTAAGCGCCAGTGTGTGGCTGAGTTTGGCCACCCTCAACCTGTGTGGTGGCCTCCTTAATAGTAACACCATAACCAGAGGGGCCAGCAAACCTCACCTGTTTGAGTGTATAAGCCTATCGTAACTCTTCTTCCTGCCTTGACTGCCTCAAGATAAGCTCTAGCTTCTACTGCTCTATCAACCCCGCATACAATAGTGCGACATCTGGATCATCATTCTGGCAGGGCCTCTTTTTGTGGGAAGGCTGTGTAAGATCCTTATGAACAAATAACTGCACCTCAATTAGTGAGTCCAACTAATGTAGACTCTTCATCCCCGACTCTAGATAGAGTCTGTAGATCAAGAATGGGAAGGGAAAGGAGGTCGACCTCTTCAAGGCCACCTCATGTATCTGCTCAACGATGAGGGAGGCCCAATCTATCTCATAGCCAGCAAAGATATTGGCAACTAGCACTACACACTTTGATGTCAAAATATTATCTGTAAGTGTTGACCAGATCCATGATCTAACAACTGCACACCAAACTTTAGTAGGGAAACTAAGATGCCTTCACAAAAGGTTTTAAGTGAGTGGTTACCCATGCAGGCTCCAGACCCTGCTCACCAATCAAATTGTCCATCCATCTCATCAAGTTAACTCTATGATCTGCATCTCTCATCGGACTTAAGTCCTTGGTTTGCCCTACTATGTGGTCAAACTTTTTTGTGGATTTGGAGGATAGGAACTCGGGCCCGGCAGATGGTAGTCTCCAAGGTATTCACTTGTCATCCCTTCACTCTAGTTTGTGTAAATCTAGGTTGAGCGAGAGGCTTTCTCCCCTTGGGAAGAGTGTTATGAATGGTGGCGATATTAGATGTGTATAACTCTCTCACCATGGTCGAGAGTACCTCCTAGTGATTTGATCAGCCATTGGAGCCCATATCGTCTGATAGTGCCTTGGAGACTAAGGACACTGTCTAATCTGGCAGAGATGACCCGAGGCTACTTATAAATGGAGAAGGTTGGTTTGACCTGTTCTATGATCTACACGTCCTTTGTGTAGATGCCCTATATGCCCACGACATATCACCGACTACTAAGAGCATCTAGGGGTGATAGTGATATCTGCGGATGGGAAAAGGACTTTGTCTTTGACTCATTGTCAAATCCTAGCTCTGAGCTTGACTCCTCTCTAGATGGAGTCATTTGAATAGAACTAATCTTGTCTTAGTCTCCCTCATCAGACCGAGGAGTATGAATGGCAAAAGCCTTCATCTACCACTCCTAGCAGTAGCCTATGCCTGTGGTCTGTCAACATTTGGATCAAGTCAGACACTAAGCTCCTCGAGTGATCTACTCAGTGTAGAGGGTCTGCTCCTCCTTCGTCGGCTAATCTTCGAGCCTCCTTTACATGGCTTTGATCTCCTCAAGTATTGATTTTCGGGACATAGTACCTGGAATATACACATTAATCCAACAAGGTTAGTCCCATAAACCAGAAAATGAAATGCAAGATCATGTTAGACTTAGTTGTAGAAAGGTCTACGAAAGTAGCTCTACTGGCTGTAGTGGAAACTATGAGAAGTAGAAGACTCTCGTAAAATAGTGTACATAAAATTTGTTCACTACAATGGCAACTATGAGACTAGGTACGACTCATAGAAGGGTCTACGAGTTGTAGATGATTCCAATGCTTGAATCTTTGGCAGCCAAGGGTCCACAAAACTTGTCTACGAGTCTAACATGTTTTACAACTCATAGAAGGTCTCGTATGATGGTTACATAGAAACTTCAAGTTTCTAGAATTTCATACGAGGGGTGTTTATGACTTGTGGAATGTTCCACGGGCTATAAAAAACTCTGATAGACTAGAAAACTCAGTCACCTGAGTTTTAATGTCCTTCAATAAGACCCTATACAACTTTTTCCACCTATTCTACCAGCATCGAAGTAATACGCATACACCCCATATGATTCATAACACAACAACCAACACTCCAATATGATATTTACCATATATACGCCACCAAAACTTATTTAGCATGCTTCCCAAACCTTTTCGACCTTGTTTGAATGAATTAACATCAAAATCACAAACCCATTCCATCACACACTGAATTTTAAGCACATAATCAATTTATTTCACATGGTGAGTGATTACGTGGGTGTCACACATCATCTAAAATACACAACAAGGCAACTACATCAAATTCCTATCCTTAACACACATTTCAAGAATGGGCAACCACAATTTGATTATCAATCATATCAATATGTATACATGGGTTCATGTCTAAATTAACCATACCTAACAAAAATTTTCAACCTAACTATACAATAATTGGAAAATAAATGGTTGAGTGATTAGATTGTAGAACTTGGAGATAATGAGACACTAGAAACCCTAGGCTGCCGGAAAAACTTATTGGAAAGTAGTAGTGGTGATGTCGTCGGTGGTCAGAAAGATTTGGGGTAGTGTTTGGCCAAGTAGATTTCGTAATATTAGGGTAAAAAATGGGGTCAAAATATTTTGAGCCCATTATTTATAGTTTGATTGGGTCAGTCAAAACTGATAGGCTTAGACTCTACAAAACCCCGATTACGAGTTGTAGAGTGTTTCATAGCCCATAAATCATGGTTTTGTAGGATATCAAAACCTTAGTTTTGGGGAATAGGTTTCATGGACCAATCTACCAGATGTAAAATAAAGTAAAACTCATAGAGTTGGTCATAGAAACCACAACACTTAGTCAAAAACTCAGAAAACTTACCCAGGGTCCACGAGCCCCAGTTACGACCTACAGTTATTTCTATGGGCTGTAAAGTTGGCTTGTGAACTAGAGTTCATAACTTTTTGCTTACTGTAAATGTCTACGAGATAGTGTATGGGTTTTGGAGTGATGTATAGCCTATAAAACCAGTCATAGAGGCACTTCTTGATGCCTTTTCTGCCGAGAATGCCTGACTTAGCCATGTACCTGCACATTCTTCACAGAACACACTATTACCTTATAAGCAACCAACCCAATGTCTAAAATTACAATAACAATACAAGAATATAAACTACCTATAAATCTAAAATCTAAAAACTAAAGCTATAACTATAGTAATTACATAAAAACCTTGGGTTACCTCCCAAGTAGCGCCTGATTCATCGTCGCGGCACGACTTGGACAACTTGGCTACTCAGACTTTACCAAGTGCCCAAACCTTATTCTTCAGATCATTTGGCCTCTTCATAGACTAACTAATATTGAAGATAATATAAACCTGAGTTGACCAGCTTCCATATCCACTAGTGCTCAACAAGTGGCTAGGAATGGCCTTATGACATCAAAGTTGACTTTGCAATCTGGGATCACAAAGTTTGCGAGGAATATAAGATTCTTAAATTTAACAAGAACATTATAAAGTATCCCTATAGGCTTCTCCACCGTGCAATCACTCATCAACAATTACATGTTTGTCAGAGTAGGGGCTTCCAATTCTAGCTTTTTAAAACTACAAGGGGCATTAGATTAATGCTGGCAACGAGATCACACAATACATTTGTGAACTCCATATCTCTAATGGTACAAGGTATGGTAAAAGCACCAGGATCTTCTCGCTTTTGAGCCAAAGACCTCATAACAATTGCACTATAATGTTAAAGTTCTTAGGAGAGCTCACGAATTACAGTGTGCTTCTTTGTAACCAATTCCTTTAGGTACTTTTCATGCCTTTGCATCTTCTCTAATGCCTCAATAAGAGGGATGTTTATAGAGAGTTATTTCAGTATGGAGAGAAAGTGCTTGCACTTGCCCTCCTCCTCCTTTTCTTTTTGATTCTTTGAGGGAAGGGAAAAGGAGGTCTAGGAATGGGCTTTAGCTTCTATGGCACAACTGCAGCATTAGTCAGTCCATCCTTTCCATGATCATCTCCTGTGTATACATTCTTGACCTCAACTGTACCCTCTCAAACATCATCCACATCTACCGGCATGGAAGGATCAATGGTACTCTTGCCACCATGAATACTAATCGCCATGCACTACCTTTTATTCATTGGATTTTGAACTGTGTTGCTAGGAAGTGTATCACTCTAACACTGATTGAGTTGCATTTAAACTTGACCAACCTATTGTTCAAGTTGTTTGATAGAAACAGAATGAGACTTGATCTTCTAATTGCTGAAGATCTCAGACTTCATCCCTTTCAGAGTCTCATCCTGTGTCTCCGCATTCTTCAACAAGTGGTCAAACATCTCCTCAAATTTGGAACTATTAGCACTGGTATCATGATTTTGTGGTTTCACATAAGGACTATTTTTATACCCATTTCTGCAACCCTAATATATGTCTCTGTCTTGGCCCTAATTCCTGTCATGGCATCCTCCGTGGTTGTCTCTAAAAGCTCTATCTTGATTAAAGTTCTGACCTTGATTTCTTTGACCTTGGCGCTAATAGTCCTGATTGGACCCTTAGGCACTGGTTCGAAAACCCTTCATTAGATCGTCAATAAAACAACTGTCCTCCTCATAGTAGGGACCATCATATGTGGGTGCTCGTCGGGGCTGATGGACAACTACATTGACTTGCTCTTGATTCTGCTCTATCATCACCTCTATACCTATATGGATTCGAACAAGCTCCTGCATAAACTCCTTATTTATTTTAGCTTGCTCTTAACCAATACTAACAGTGAAACTACCCTAAAAAAGGTGCTCGAAAATGTACCTCAAAAGTGCTAGAATCATAATTTTCTCGTATCTCAAATTCGTACGTGATATTGAAAATTTAACTTCATATTCTTGTTCAAGGTATCAAGTTTAGTAGAAAATGAATCTAATCCCGATTTAAGATCAAATAATTAAAAATTTTAATTTTCATAATTTTCCTTATTCGGAATCGATCTGAGATAGTGCCGCACGTGCAGCTGTCATGCACATGTGTTAATTTTACCTCCGCAACTTTGTATTTTTTTGCTAATGGTTTTCATATCAGTTCAAGGTTTTTGTGTCTTGGGCATAAGTATTTATTTCACCCTCATATCATTCAAGACATTCCCAAATACACTCCCAAACACTTAGAAAATATTTTACCTCCTAAATTCAAGTCTCAGACTCATCCGGATTTTAAGGCTCTCAATCAAACTTTAAGTCCCCGTCTCCATGTTCATCAAGTTCATCTCCAAAACTAAGATATGTGAGTTTCTTTCATGGGTTACTTTCATCCATGATACCCAAGCTCTCTTTTACTCAAAATTACATGATTTAAAGTTGATTTATTCATGGGTCTTATCTATTATGAATTTCACTGGACACTATGTTGGAGTTTATGAAATTGTGACTATTTTAGCTTGTTTTGAGCTATAAAACTATCTATTGAGAGATTTGATAAAGGGTTTTGATGTACATTGCTTGAGGGTGTTACCAAGTATCTATTAATGGTTTTACATTTAATTTTCTAGCTTAATCTCACTCTTGATTTGGATGGTTTTACACTAGCACTACACACCCGCCAAGTATTTGATAGAATATCCGGATTATGATTTCTTGAGAAATTAAAAGCCCAATGCATGTGTTATGAGTAGA
>JAOTQJ010097240.1:0-45102 GCA_025642045.1 Solanum sejunctum
GCCCATTGTTCAATTAGGTCCCCAAACTTTTCTATTTTAATCCAATTGAGGACTCCCGACTCCAACTTAAAATATACTCTCCAATTATAATTAAGCACCGCGAACTTACTTAATTTAAATTACACCAAGTTCGTCATAACGTTTCCAGTTGAACGATTTACTTCGATTGAATTAATTACGGGGTCTAACATTATGCCATCTCCCTAGACCTTGGATTTTGTAGCGAATTTTATTAGAAGTGCAAAGGAACAACCTCACAAGAAACGAAAAAAATGAAGAGGGTCCAAAGTGGGAGAAGATATGAATGAAATTACAACTAAAATAAAGCAGTAACAGTTACCACCAAATTAAAGCAGTAATAAGTAATGTAATTAAAAGTTATGCCATAGAAATTTAAAGTAGTAAATAAAAGGGAGATAAAAGTAAAGAGGTTAGGGAGTTATATTAGTGGAAAAAAGGAAAAAGGTAAGTTAGAGGGGATGTTAGTGGGAATGGGCAAAAAAGCAATAAAGTTAGTAAACATATAATAATAAGCAAATAAGGAAGTTAATATGCAAATTAAGTAAAAGGAAGAAGGGAAAGGATTGACATATATATATAAAAAAATAAACCCATAAAAACACAGATACCTAATGGTTAGAACCTAGAATCCCCAGCAGAGTTCCCATTCTATCGCGCCCCTTGTTTTTTCGCCAAAAGACGAGAACCTGGACGACATCGTAGCAACGACTTTTTTGAAATTTCTAAAAATTGAAAGAGTCACCACCTAATGTTTGGGTACATTAGGACACTATTTTTAACCTACATTTAAATTGAAGTTCAAGTCACCAGAAATTGGGTAAGGGTTCAAATTACCTCAAAGGGAATACGTTAAGCACACTTCGAGGTCCGCAAGTGCAGGTCCCGGTCGTATCTCATGTCTTATGTGGGAGTTGCAAATAACAAGTAGGGTTTCTTATTTTAAAAATCCTAAATTAATGCTAAGTGATAAATTATTTTTATTTTATTTTATTTTATAAATAGGTGATGAAATAAAAGTAATTGAACAAGTGATTAATTCTAGGTGATACATCAAATTGACTTGATTAAATAATATTAATAAAGAAACTTGATTATTAATTTTAAGTAAGTGATCAAGTAATTATACAACACAAAATTTTATTCTTTATTTAAACTAAGATATAAGTGATCATATTATAACATGAAAAACTATTTTTATTATCTTATTAATCTAAGTTACCGCATAAATCGATAGCCTCTTCATTTTGCATTGTCTCCTCAAGTTTGAAAAAAGACTAGACAATAGCTTTTTAGAAGAAAAGATTTAGTGAAATCTTGTTTAAAAGAACAAAAATAAAATTAAAAAATAATAATAACATATAGCACGTAATTCCCCACCCACAATCAATAGTAACCCTGATTTTCACCATATTTTATTACATTATTTTTATGAAAAAAATAAAACCACAATAACATAATATAAATAGAGATTTAAAGTCATCCTCCTCCATCCCAAGAGACTCTTCACTTTAACTTGAATTTAAAACTTGCTACACAAAAAGAAGAGTAATATGCAAAAAAATAATAATAATAAAAATATTTACTAGCTAAGAAAAGTCTGGAAGGATAAAGAGTAGTCAGAGAGTTCTTCCTTCTTCTTTTCTTTTTGAGAGGGAGGAGAATATTAAAGGGATATAGAATATTTATTTTTCATATGAATTTTCTCAAGAATGTCAGAACCTTTTAAAGTAAAACGTTTTAGAATATAGGAAGAACTTTTCCTTTATTTTCTCTATTTTTTGATATTGTGTAAACAGGAAAAATGTATTTAATGGGAAAGAATAGTATAGAGTAAGTATGAGAAGTGTAAATCATCTAGGAAGTAAGGAGTTGGAGAGTAAAGAGATGATCCCCACAGAAAAAGAGAAGCCTCATTTATATATTGGAAAGAGTTGGTCTCTATTGTAGGTTAAAAGCAAAAAAAATATATCAAACGTCACCGAATCAATCAAGCTAGCGTTTTCTTAATTAGACAAATTATCCAAGGCAATTAAAATATAGCCAAAAATAAACAAGTACCCAGCTGTATTGAAAGGTAAATTGCATATATTTATAAAGATTTCCCCGAAAATAGGTCACTCAATAAAATCAAGGTAATCAAATCAATTTTAACATAATATTAGTTAATTGAGAAAATTGAAAAAATTGAGACTGTCACTTTTAAAGGAACCATTGGAAAAGGAAAAACAATCAAACTTTCCATAGACTCATGGATATTGAGATTGTATCAATCAGCTAAGGAATGAAGGCATGCAAGATCTAAAGAAATACACCAAGATTACCACAATAACTAAGTGCTATGATACTCCTTCAGTTTTGTAACAACAAAGCTAAAAGAATCAACAATAGTCAAGTATGTAAATTTGTCTCATAACTCAAATCTAAAAGAGTATAGGATCACTTTTAAGTTATTGAGCATCTAATTAGACATTAAGGCTTTCAGAATGGTACTTTAACAAGGTTAAAATGAAAAATCAGCAAACAAGGTCAGTAGAAGATTGTTAGTTTTTAAGCAAGAATAAGGCAAGAAAATCATAATCAGTGGTGCATTTATCAGATCCTGTCCATAAAGAAAATAAGCAACAGAAGAGACAAAGTGGGAAAGTAATATTTTTCTTTAATTTCCTTGACATCCCTATCTAAAAAGGGTTGCTATGCTGGCGTTTGTCCAGATTTGGTGGATGTTGTGTAGGCAGTACGGAGAAGAAAATGAGAAAGGAACAAGAAGGATTTGGGGGGTTTTTAGAGAGGGGAAAACAGGAAGAGTAGGCTGGTAGAGTTCACTAGAGTGGCAATGTGAGGGTAAAACGGGTTGGTCTACTACATGCAGTGATTGGAGTGGTTGTACGGTGGTGAGAGAGGAAGAAAAAGGGTCTCGGTGGTGTTTATTGCAAGTTTTGATGGGTGGAGAGATAGGGTCACTAGCTATTGCTTTTGTGACGCTGGCGATGGGAATCAACGGCAAATGGTGGAAAGGGGAGAAAAGAGGTGGTCGGAGGCGGCTTGATGGTGGTGGAGAAGAGTAGTGGCAAGGAGAAAGTTGGGCATGATTTTGTTTACTGGTAAGTGGAAAAATTAAAATGGGTTAGGGGTCTTAGTATGTATAACCAAAAAAAGAAAATAAACTGGAGATTTGATATGGGCCATTGATCAACACAAACGAACGGATGACATTAAAATTAGAGTGATGGGTAAGAATTGAATTATTTGGATGGGTCAAATAAATTGGGATAAATGGAATTGGGTTTGGGATTAAAGATTCAGAAACACATTTGTAACACCCGAGAAATTACCAAAGTATCCCTAGAATAGAATTATGCCTATAATGCATCTTCCCAAGCTCCAATAGAAAATTCGAGATCGAATTTGCGATCAGTACAAAAAACTGAGTGCAAAAATAATCTCAACCCAATTTTAGAGCAACCTAGTTGGAAAATTATTTTTCGTAATTGTATTCAAGATAGTGTGTTCTGCTAGGGGCGTGGACCTTCACTTTGGATTTTTCTTAAACTTCCTGGAAAGAATGTATTTTGAGAAATTCACAAAATACACATGTTTGCGTCCCAGGCACGTCGCGAACATGGTATTTCAATTTCAAATTTAATTCTTTTAATTTAGTAAGGGCACTTTGTTCATTCCCCGACCCCTCCGAAGATAATAAACTAGTATAAGGGATCTTTTATATCAAGCCAAGTCTAAAGAATTTCTAGTAACTAAGTTTTCGTATGAGTCGATAGAAGGGTCAACTTCAAATGACTATATCCTTTAAAGTATAATGAGTTAGGCGACCCATAATATATCATATCAAAGATATTTCAATTATCTTTCTAACTCATCTAATTTCACACTAATCAGAGTTTAGAGTAGAAAGTTATGACCATTTTAGTGGAGGAGTCCTAAGCTATCTCAAGGTCCGTGCCCTAAGCGCATTGCGAACAGCATATGGACCCTTACTGGATAAGCAATAATAGTTATTTTTTTTTAATTTTGAGGGTACTTTTATCTTAAATCCTCTAGAGGTCTATTTAAGGTCCTAAAACACAAAAAATGTCAGTTTTTATAATCAAAAACCCTCTCCTTTACTCTTAAAAAAGAACGCTCAAGAATCATCAAGAAAGTCATCAAGTTAGGATTTGCTTCTAAGATTCATCCTCAAGGTAAGTTATTCTTCATAGATTTCAATCTACCAAACCTGAATTTTCTCAACTATTCATGAATCCCTAATAGAATCTTAAATCATTACCTAGGGTTTCAAGAAACGAATTCAAGAATTCAAAGAAAGGAATTCTTGATTCTTCTTTTTCAAGAACCAGGTTCTTCATAAAGAACTCTAAAGATTCCAAGTCAAGAATTCAAGAATCTTCCTCAATTTTTCCAAGAACTAATCTCTCAGGTATGTAAGGCTATCTAAAAGTTATCCTCCTACTATTTTGAAACTTAAATCACTAGTTTTCATTTAGGATTTTAGTTACAAGTTGAGGTCAAAGTTTCCTATATACTTAGCCAAGTTCATTGAAGAATTGTTTATGCATATTTTCTTGATAAAGATCATGACTCTTGTTGATTTTACTACTGATTCAAAACATTGAGAAAAGATTTATAATCATGGTTCAAATTATGAGAATCCTATATCTATTTCATAAAAAGTTATAAGGTCTATAGTTTGAGTTAAGTCAGGGCAATATTTGAAGTTTGTATTTTGTAAGATAGTTGAGTAATCATATATGTCGTTGAGATAACTGTAATGATACCTTTTTCAGTCAAAGAAAAGAGACCTATTGAGAAAAGTTTAATAAAATCTAAAGTTATCTTAAGTCCCGAAAGATTAAGAAAGCATTTTGAGAAGTCTTACTCTTGAAGTTATAAAAGTATTTTCGGAGTAGTATTGAGCACCGGTATAAGTGAGAGTAATCATAACTTGAACTCAAAAACTGTGTAGTCAGTGTAGGATAGGATTGTCCCAGAGGACAATTACTCACTTGTCATTGAGATGGACCAATTTTGGATGGATCCACTCCCTCAGGTTTTTGTTCCCTGCCCCGCCAAAATATGGGATGGCTCTGCCAGTGTAGGAAAGACGTTGTATCACCACAAAGCTCATAGTGGTGGTTGTCAGTTAGAGAAACTCCCCAAGCTAAAGAAAGTTAGTTTTATAATCATACTTTCAGTATATATTATATTTTCAGTATGTATTGCATTCATTACTTATGCTTTTCATATTGAGATATGTTGTATTTACCTTAAAAGTATTGCCTACGCTGAGTTTTCATTTTAGCCATTTTATATACCGTACATTCTATGTACTGATGGCTTTGACGTTGCATCATTTTATGATGCAGATTCAAGTATCCACATGATAATAGATATTCAGTACAGCTTTCCAGAAGTAATGGGTGAGACCTCTTTACTTTCAGAGGACTCTAGTCAGTATAGTTTAGGTATTTTATTTTATAGTCAGGTATCTATGGGTCTTTTTATGGCACCTATGACAGTAAAGTAGAGGCTTCATGGACAGAGTTAGTGAGTCAGTCTACTCTTTCCTTCAGATATTTTAAGCATTATTACTAATGTATTAAGACATGTTTTTAGATTTTGTATAAAGCATGATTGAGACACTTGAGTTTTACTATATATAATTTAAAAGGTTCATCTTTTAAAGCTTCTTCATACATGTTAAAGTTTCCAGTAGAGTAAGTCAGATAGGCCAAGAGTTCGCTTGGGGGCCAGCAATGGTTTCTCGAGTGTTAGTCAAGTCTAGGGTATAGACTCGGGGCATGACAAACTTGGTATCAGAGAACAGAGTTCAAGTATCCTAGGGTATCTATGAAGTTGTCTGTAGGATCTTACTTATGGTTGTGAGAGCCCCACTTCTATAAATGAGAGACTATTGACATCTAAGAAAAGTTCCCTTCTTTCATATTCTAAATCATGGAATAGAGTTATTTTCTAAGAAACTTGTCAATATTTGTGTGGTTGCCAGATTTGTTCGACTACCTCTCATAATTCAGGTAGTTGGAACAGAAAATTTTAGATACTTATTGTTGAGTTACCTTCAGATAAAGTATTCAGCAAGCAAAGAGACTACACTAGGCTTGAGAGGAGAACTAATATGCTTAAGTTTATCGATCCAAAATAATGCACTCTTATTCATATGAATCATGTATTTGAGCTAGAGCAATATAGGATGAATTTCCAGACTTTGTTCCCTAAATAATTCTTCAGATGTTATTCCTAAGAGGAAAGTAAAGTTATGCCTCTAAATACTTAGTAGTATCCCCTCCCCTTGAGAGAAGGTGATTGAAGGTCTTTGTAAACCATATGTGGTAGAATGATCCTAAAAATAGAAAGATGTAAAAATCATGAAGAGTGGAAATAGTAACTTCATAAAGTTAGTAGCTAAGAGTCATATGGTGATAAGTTGAGTTTCTTATAAGTTTTAGTTAAGGAGTAGTAAGTATTGCCTAGCTTCTATAATAAGGTAGAGGAAGAGTTATTAGTTTGTATGAGATGGTGCACACTCGAATATGAAAGAATTAGATATTAAAGTAGCAGTGTGTTAGTAATGATAAGCATATGTGTTGAATATAAGAACAGAGGGCATAGAGTAGTAGATCTAAACTAGGCTCATGATTTTGAAAGGAGAGTCATATGAGATTTATAGAGTTATGAGCTTAGCTAAGTAAGGAGGTATAATAGATGAGTGGATATTATCTTAACTTATAAATAGAGTATGATGGTCGACTATACTTAGATGGACCATGGGATAAAGATTTATTTCTTACCACGAGATTTAGTGATCTAACATTTATTGACTATATCTAGTAGTTTAGAGTTAGTAGAGTGTGTGTGTGTGTGTGTGTGTGTGTGTGTGTGTGTGTGTGTGTGTGTGTGTATGAGAAGTATAGATATATATGTTTAGTATTAAACCTTAATCTTGAACTTTAAGTGAGTATCATGAAAAGAGGGGACAACAGGACGAGAGTGACACTATTAGTTGGAGATTTGGTCTATTAGGCTTGACATAGCATAAATAAGAGATTAAGATATTAGCTTGAAAGAAGTGTGTGGTTACGAGTATGGCCAATGTGACCCTTAAATGAAAATAGTGAATTGATGCTAAGTCATTAGGTAAGAAAAGGGGGGCTAAGATGTATATCCAAGGTAGTCTATAACAGTGAGAGACTTTAAGTTTATAATTTACAAGGGTACCTAAATAGTACATTGATATGTCAATATGGAGCAGGCCAATGTAGACATTCTCTACTACCCTTAAGAGTTGGGTCAAAGGAGGATAGACATAGATAATAAGGAATGTCCCATTATCTTCCAAGTTTTCCTTGGTCAAATGTATAGGAACATTGAAGATGAGTGTTAGTAGATTAAAAAGGAAGAGGATAGATCATAAGAGTCACAGAAGGTAGTTCTAATGTCAATAAGAGCAACATGTATAGATAAATGTCTATAAGGATAGAAGGAAGTTAAGAATATTACCTCAGAAGGAAGTTTTAACAATAGTTTCATATCTTTAATTATTAACTAACAGGAGGATATACACATTATGTATATGGTGGTCCTTCAATTGTGTGTATATTGTACTTATAGATTAGTGAAGAGAATACATTCACAGGTAGAGAGGTGAACTTTGAGCTAAGGGGGAGATGGTTAGGTAATAAATCAATGTAGATCTTGAACTTTTGGTAGTGTCAAGTCGATCAAAATAAGACATTGAGGCTTTCTATCTCATATATTCCTTATACTTCATTGTGATGATACTTTATTTCTATTTTATGTAAGGCAACCATGCCCATAATTTGAACTCCTGCATTTTATGTTGATCTATGTTCATGTTCAGCTCTTAAAGTGAGAAGTGATATCTTCACTCAGCAATTCTGATCGTACCTCATGAACAAATAGTTTCCAGCCCTATGTTACGCAAGGTAAGACTTGAACTTCACAACATATACAGTTAGATAAACTCGTGATGAGCCCTAAAACACCAGTATAATCATAGTACATTATGAATGTTCTCATATCAGTTTTCCTGGATGAATCGTGCTTACGATTTATGCCCTAAGCCCTCTTAATAATTCTTTCTTTTGGTATTGATAGTGGTGTGGATGATAGTAGATGAGTTGGGTCAGATGAAAGGGAAGGGGTGCCACTTAGGATGACGATTATAGTATGCTTATTCCATTTAAAGATAGAGATGAGACCTAGTTGTATGTAACAAATAGGTAAGAGTATATTAGTGTGCCTCCTGAAAGGAGTTAATAAGATCATGGATTGTAATGGTGTTATTACGAGTTTAAAGATTCTTGGGAATGTTGACCTTTAAGAAGCTATAAAGTGATTAGAGTGATAAGCTTGAGTGTTTGATCACCATTGAGTGAGTGATAGTTGTAGGCTATTGATGACTTTTGGCAATGAATTCCAAGTAAATGTATAGGAATAGTATTCTCTATAAGAAAGTCTCTATGGAAATGCAGAATATAATCCTTATGACTTAGATTGGTATAAGTATGACCACCTTACGGGTAGTACTTTGTGACCTTGAGGTAGGTTTGAACATAATAAAAGTATGCAATAGACTTAGGTATTGATGAGAGTTATAAGCTTCAATTAATGTGGGGTATAACTCAAGACGAAGAGCATAGTTGGGGAGAGTGGTTGCGCTAAAGGTTGATAGTTGGTTCTTTTAGTATATGACAGTTCTATCCTTATATCTGGTCAATAGCCTTCTTTTAGAGTTTACATAAATTTTGATGGAAGTGTTGGAGATGGTAACTTTTTTCTCAATATTTATACGACGTCCATTAGCTAGTTGAGTTCCTACATTAAGTTGATGTTTATCATTGAGTTGTCTATTTGAGTATTTGAGGTTATTGTATTCTATCAGTCCCTTTTTATGATGATGTTGGAGGTAAATTCTCACCTCTATCCTTGAGGTTGATAATTGCTTCAATCGTGTAGTGTTGTTTGTCTAAATTCTTGAGTAGAATTCGTGCCTTGAGTAAACCATAGCATCCTCATCATTCGAGGATGAATAATCCCAAGGGAGAGATATTGTAACACCCAAAAAATTACCAAAATACTCCTAAAATGGAATCATGCGTATAATGTATCTTCCCAAGATCTAATGAAAAATCCGAGACTAGATTTGCAATTAGTACAAAAACTGAGTAGTAAAATAGTCTCGACCTGATTTTAAAGTAATCGAGTCAAAAAATCATTTTTCAAATTTAAATTCGAGACATTGTGAGTGCATGCCCAGGGTGCGGACCTACGCTTAGAATTTTTCTTAAACTTCTTGGAAAGAACATATTCTGGAAATTTATGAAATACACATGTCCACGCCAGGTGCATTGTGACATGGTATTTCGAGATTAAAGTTTATTCTTTTAATTTAGAAAGTACACTTTGGTTATTCCCCGACCCCTCCTAAGACAATAAATGAGTATAAGGGATTTTTTTATATCAATTCAAGTCCAAAGAATTTTCAGCAACTAAGTTTTTATATGAGTCAATAGAAGGATCAATTTCAAATGACTATATCTCTTAAAGTATAATGAGCTAGGTAACCCATAATATATTAAATCGTAGATACTTTACTTATCTTTCCAATGCATCTAATTTCACATTAATCAGAGTTCGGAGTAGAAAGTTATGACCATTTTAGTGGAGGAGTACAGAGTTGTCTCAAGGTCCGCGCCCTGAACACGTCGGACAAAACGCGTACCCATATTAGATAAGAAATGATGGTTTTTTTTCTTTTATTTTGAGGGTACTTTTATCCTAAAATCTTTAGGGGTCCATTTAAGGTCCCGAAACGCAAAAATAGATGTCAGTTTTCATAATCAAAAATTCTCTCCTTCACTCTTAAACAAGAATGCTCAAGAATCATCAAGAAAGTCATCAAGTTAGGATTTGCTTTCAAAATTCATCCTCAAGGTAAGTTATTCTT
Source organism: Solanum sejunctum (assembly GCA_025642045.1). Lineage (NCBI taxonomy): Eukaryota > Viridiplantae > Streptophyta > Magnoliopsida > Solanales > Solanaceae > Solanum > Solanum sejunctum. The sequence goes on from JAOTQJ010097240.1 coordinate 10,022, forward strand.
TATAGATTTCAGTCTACCAAACCTGAATTTCCTCAACTATTCATGAATCCCAAATAGAATCTTAAATCATAACCTAGGGTTTCAAGAAACAAATTTAAGAATTCCAAGAAAGGAATTCTTAATTCTTCTTTTTCAAGAATCGGGGTTCTTCATCAAGAACTGTAAAGATTCCAAGTCAAGAATTCAAGAATCTTCCTTAATGCTTCCAAGAACTAATCTCTCAGGTATGTAAGACTATCCAAAAGTTATCCTCCTACTATTTTGAAACTTAAATCACTAGTTTTCGTTTAAGATTTTATTTACAAGTTGAGATCAAAGTTCCCTGTATACTTAGCCAAGTTCATTGAAGAATTGTTCAAGAATATTTTCTTGATAAAGATCATGACTCTTATTGATTTTACTAATGATTCAAAACATTGAGACAAGATTTGCAGTTATGGTTCAAATTATGAGAACCCTATATCTATTTCATGAAAAGTTATAAAGTTAACAGTTTGAGTTAAGTCTGAGCAATATTTGAATTTTATATTTTGTAAGATAGTTGAGTAATGCATATATGTCTTTTGAGATAACTGTAATGATACCTTTTTCAGTCGAAAACAAAGAGCAGTTGAGAAAAGTTTAATAAAATCTAAAGTTAGCTTAACTCCCGAAAGATTAAGAAGGCATTTTGAGAAGTCTTATTCTTGAAGTTATGAGCATTAAAAAAGTATTTTGGGAGTAGTATTGAGCACCGATATAAGTGAGAGTAGTCATAACTTGAACTATAAATTACTTAGCCAGCGTAGGATATGATTGTACTAGAAGACAATTCCTTACTTGCCACTGAGATGGCCTAATTTTGGGATAGATCCACTCCCCTAGTTTTTTGTCCCCTACCCCGGCAAATTACAGGATGGCTCTGGTAGCATGGGCAAGACGTTGTATCACCACGAAGCTATAGTGGTGGTTGTCAGTTAGAGAAATTCCCAAGCTAAAGCAAGTTAGTTTTACAATTATACTTTCACCATATGTTATATTTTCAGCATGTATTGCATTCATTACTTATGCTTTTCATATTGAGATATGTTATATTTACCTTAAATGTGTTGCCTAACCGAGTTTTTATTTTGGCCATTTTACATAATGTACATTTCACGTACTGAAGCCTTTGGCGCAGCATCATTTTATGATGCAAATTCTAGTATCCACATGATAGCAGATATTCAGAACGTCAGCTTTCTAGAGGCGACAGGTGAGACCTATTTGCTTTGGGGGCCAACAATGGTTTCTCGAGTGGCACTCACGTTTAGAGTGTAGACTCGAAGCATGACAATATTGATCCAACTTAGGCTAAAATTAAAAGAAATTGTGAAAAAATTTACTAGAATTGAAACAAATGTAAAAAGTTTGACTAAAATTTAAATAAAGGGGATAGAAAAGGTTATAAATTAAATAAATTGGGGTAAAATTGAATAGATTGTCATCCCATTAATAAACATATTATTTCAAATGATAATCTTTATTTTATTAAAATACATATAATATATGCTAAAATTGTTATGAAAGTTTTTATTTATATTAAGAAATTGATAAAATAAAATGATGGAACTATATTTAAAATATGACACTAATTAAATAATAACACTAAGTAAAAAAAAATAAAAATAGAAGTAACAATAGTAAATAACATTAAAATATTACTACAACTATTATCTAACAAAATAATAATTGCTATAATTAAGTAAATAATAATAAGTAAAATAATTTTTAAAATATATTGAACAAATTTTCAAAGTTAAAAGGTAAAAAATACATAATTATTGGATAAAATTTTAAAACAAATGCATTTATTTAAAGCGTATCAAAAATACCTATTTTAATAAAATGACAATCTAAAATGGGTAAAGGTCGATCAAAATTAGGTTTCAACAGCTGCCCCTTCTTTACTCAATAATGAAGGATGAATTGTCGAGCAAACAAAGTTGACGGAGTAGCCGATTTTGTCCGACCAATAAAATAATATCAGAAGGACTGGATGGAACAAATGTGGTTGTAAAAAATATTACCACTGAGACTTCGGTAATCAAGTCGCTTACATACCTTTGGTTAAACAAGAATCAGACCTTATGTAGTTCTAGATTTAGGAACGAATGAAATTACTAAAGATAAATCTAACGGCGTGAATCTTGAAATAAGGGTGATAGTTGCTTGAATTGGAAAGATCGAGGTATAGAAGAAGGTTTGGGTATTGATAGAGAAAAAAAATAAGGATAGAAGGATCGTACAGACGGTGGTAATGACGGTAAATGATCCATTACAATTGGCATATGAGACGAAACATATGTCTTCAGAGCGAAAGGTTTTCACGGAGTGCATAGAAGTCCATAAATTCTACAATATGTAACTTTTAAAAGCGCTAAATAAAATGGTTAGAATATATACATTAAATCACAAAAAGATTCATAAACATGATGCAAATTCCCATTAGATCATGATGTTTGCCACAAGACGATAAAGATGATATCTCAGGCTATGATGTCTTGGGCCATGCTTATCGTAAATTATATCCTCAGATCATGAATGATGTACGTAGGCCATGAAAGATGATGTCTTTAGACGATGATACCTTTGGATCATAATGAGAATAAATCCTTAGGCCATATAATGATGTCCTTAGCCGCAAAAATGATGCATTTGGAATATGACGCCTTAGTGTATAATATTTTTCACGCGAGTTTTTAGGCTAATGCAAAATTTTTGAAAGAACGTAATGCAATTTTAGTAGGTAAAATGTAACTTCAGAAGGCCATGCAAATTTTTCAAAGAAGGCAATGCAATTTCAATAGGCCAAAAATGCAAATTTAGTAGGTCATGCAATTTTCAATGCATTTTTAGTAGGCCAAATGTAAATTCTATTTCATGCTAATCTTCAGCCAATTTTTAATAGGCCAATATAAAATGCAATTCATATAATTTTAATAGGTCAATTTGAAAAATGCAAGTCCAGTAGGACAATGCAAAAAAATATAATTTTTATGTAAATTTTCATCTAATTTTTAGTAGGCCATTGTAAAAAAAATATCATTTTATGCACATTTAGTAGGTCAATGCAATAATGTTATTTCACACAATTTTATGTAATTTTTCAAACCCAAATTTTGGTAACCCAAATGCAAATCCTATTTTATGCAATTTTTTTGCAGGCCAAATGCAAATCCGAATTCATACAAAATTTGTGCAATTTTGTAGGCCAAATGCAAATTCAAATTCATGCAAATTTTGTGCGCTTTTCATATAATTTTGGTAGGCCAAATACAAAAATTCAATTCTAATAAGCAAATACAAAATATACAATCTCAGTAGGCCAATGTAAAAATAATGCAATTTCATGTAAATTTAGTAGGCCAAATGCAAAAACACTATTTTAGAAGCTAAGGCCAAATACAAAAATATGCTTTTATATCAATTTAGTAGGCCAATGCAAAATGCAATTTTAAGTAGGCTGAGATTAAAATTAATAAAATAGTTTACTCTTCACCCATTGTAAGAAAAGTGACGATTGCTTGCATAATGCAAAGAGGTCAATCCTAGCATGTATACCTGTCTTTTCTATGTTCAAAGAAAAATTGTTAGTTTGTAAAAGGGGAGGTTGATCTGTAGCTTTGACTTGACCTGTACGCTCCATATATTGTTGATATTAAGTATCTCATCTTGATGAAACACCCCTTATGTGCTTCGGAATGATCCATAATCATATTTTTCTAATATTTCAAAAACTATGAGTGATTTCAGAAATCTGACTTTATATTCTTGTTCACAGGGAAAATTGAGTGGGAAATGGAAAAATTCTGAATTTTAGAAGACCTGTAGCAAAAAATAATTTTCATGATTTCAAGTGTTCATAGGTGCCCTAGGCGAGACACAGCCTGGGCGCGGACTAGCACAATTTTTCCTCTGTATTTGGTTCGCATCCAGTGTAAGTTTTTCCCTCTTTTTCATATTTCATCCAAGGAAATTTGGATAATAACCCAATGCCCATTTAAACGTGAAATGTTTCATACCTTGTCATTTTTCAACTCTAGAACTCACGAAACCCTCCCAAAACCTCTAACAAAACATTATCAAAAACCCCATTCAAATTCAATGATTTCAAGAATCTAAATCAAGTCTCAAGTCTTCCATAATTCAATTTCAAGGAATTCAAGGTTTAAGGTATGTGGGCTTCATTCATGGGGTCCTTTCACCCACTAAGCCAAACTTTTCCTCTCCATTAGATTTCGTGATTTTAAGATTAAATCTTTTATGGGCATTTCCTATCATTATTCTTATGCATGAAATATGTTGGTAACTTGTTGAATATTGAATTTTAAATGATTTTCATGACACCTACGTGAGGGTTTTGTTACTATGTTGGTGGGTTGAATTGCAAGACTTTAACATAAGTTGATTTTACTCCATCTTGTCTACATATTTTATATTGCACTATTTCGGACAAGTGTCATGAACCTACCATGTGTTTGATTAAATTACATGACAAGGATTCCTAAGTTGTTGAGGCACTATTGCGTGATTTAAAAGCCAAGTGATCTCATGATAATTATGGGCTTCCAAGCATGTATTAAATTCATGAAAAGTATCCATGATTTTACAAGTAACAAGTTGAGCCCTATTTCAAGATTTTATCTACTTGTGACCCATTCATGTCAAGTTGAGGGGTCAAGCATGATTACTATTTTTCCCTCATATTTAAGTTAAGCTCACTAGTAGAGGTCAAGCATGTGAATGAGCTGCCCATGTCATGTTATCATGTCTCTTTACAAGTTGTGCATATTATGATTAAATTTATGTTTATTCAAGTATTCTGTTGGAGTATATTTAGCATCGATTGAGGGTTAAGGTGGGGGCTCAATTCAAGGTACCTTTATATAAAGTCTTCGGTCTCTAAACTATGTGCCACCATAGGATTATATATTCCCTTTAAGAGGCTTTAATAGTAGATCCGTCTAGTTAGACCACACCTTGTCGACGGGGTATCATGCATTGATCACCTTGTCGGGAGGGGGGGTATGTCATGCCTCAGATTGTTCATTATTCCCCTTAAGTGGGGTCATATATGGTTTAATTTGGCAAGTAGACCACACCTTGTTGAGGGGGTGTCATGCCTCGATCACCTTTTCGAGGGGGTGTCATGCGTCAATCACATTGCCAAGGGGGTGTCATACCTTAGATTCCAAGTAGTAGATAGCTTAGTCTATGTCGGTTAAGGTCTCCTCGAACATATATATGTTATATATTCAAGTTGAATGTTTTTCATGCATGACTCATTACGAGTATTGCTCATACATATCATATTGAGTATATATCTATTGATTATGATTACCATCATGCTTATTATGGCTTATGTCTTTATTGCATTGCACCTTGCATATTTAGTACTTTCCAAGTACTAACACATACTTTATGCCTACATGATATTGCCATGTAGGGATCGAAGCTCCTACCGATCATCCTCTTACACGTGGCTAGTTTGGTTCTTGAAGAAAGCTTTTCATGAGTCATCAACTCCAAGGACAATATCTATTTTATTCATGAAATGTCGAGACTTTTTCCTTATGTTGGATACTTATTATCATGAGGGTGAGCCCGGGAAGTGTCTTGGCCCTGCACGATTCTTGAGTAGAGGTGTTGTTGGATATTATGTTTGTATATGCTTATAAGTTTGACTCTTCTTATGTTTTTATGGTTATGAAAGACTTCCCTTACTCCTGCTTCCCCTTTTATTATTGGCTCTTGTTATTGTCTTATTTTGCTTCAGTAACCAAGTATGTGTACATGATATTCTAAGAGGCTTGTTTGGGTTTGAGTTGTCTTTGTACTCCCCATTCTCCGTATCACGTCTAGGCCTTAGGCTTGGGTTATGACAAGCTTGGTATCAGAGCACTAGATTATTAATGGTCCTCGAAAATCCAACACACTTCCTCAAGTAGAGTCTTATTCATGGTTGTGAAGCACGCCATAACTATGAATAGGAGGCTATAAGGCATTTTATGAAATATTTCACTTCTTCATGATCTTTGTCGGGTTTTATATGTGAAGATAAGGCTTTCTCTCATAACGAGTACTGTGTTGCTCTTCTAGATCATGTCACTACCAAGAGGAAGACCAAGGAGAGCTCGTACACTCGAGGAGCCACCGGCCCCTCCCACTCCTCAAGCTCTTCAAGATGGAGGGGCGGCCCAAGATGAGTTTCAGAATGTCATCACTATGTTGGCCTATGCTATGACCAACCAATTGAACTAAGGGACCCAAGCTCCTCATGCTCCTACTCTAGCCTCAAGGGTGAGAGATTTCACAAGGATGAACCCTCCGGAGTTTCATGGGTCCAAAGCGGAGGAAGATCCCTAAGAATTTACCAATGAAGTGTATAAGGTGCTCTCGATCATAGGGATAAATTCGGAGGAGAAGGCGGAGCTAGTGGTTTACTAACTCAAAGGTGTGGCCCAAATTTCGTTTGCCCAATGGAAATTATTGAGGAGGAATGATAATGCTATTCCTTAGGAGGATTTCAAGGCCGCCTTCCTCAATCGATTTTTTCCTATCGAGTTAAGAGATGCCAAGATGATGGAGTTCATGAATCTCAACCAAGGTTCCATGAGTGTGAAGGTGTATGCCCTCAAGTTTAACAAGCTTTCAAAGTATGCTCCTCATTTAGATGTCGACCCTAGATCAAGAATGAATAAGTCTGTGTCAGGAGTGTCTGAGTTAGTTAATGAAGAGTGTCGTACCACCATGCTAGTAAGTAATATGGACTTGTCTTGGCTTCTGACATATGCTAAAAACTTGAGGGGGAGAAACTTCATAAGAGAAGAAGTGAGGAGTCCAAGATGGCTCGATTTGATGGTTGTTTCCAAGCTGCTAAAAGTGGTCATTTTCAATAAGGACACAAATTCCAAGGCCAACGGTCCTGTAGTGCTCCAAACAAATGATTTTCTAATGATGGAGTTCTTAACCCAAGGTTTCAAGATGGCAATGGTGGGGTGACTAATCCTAGGTGCAAAAAATGTGGGAGAAATCATAGTGGTCCATGTTTGAGAAACTCTAATGCTTGCTATGGTTGTGCTGAAATGGGCCACAAGGTTGTTGATTATATATATGCTCAAGATAAGGATAGAGATAGTCGTCCTCAAGGCTAAGATGCTAATGTGGGTCTAAGGGCAAAATGAGGCCAACACGGGGGTGCTCCAAGACAAAATCAATTTTATGTTCTCTAAGAAAGGCAAGGTATAGATGAGGTGCCCGATGTTTTTACCATTATGTTAAAGGTTTCTTATTATGATGTGTATGCTTTGATAGATTTGGGTGCCACTCTTTCTTTCATTACTCCTTTTGTTGCCATAAACTTAATGTGTATCCCATATTATTGTTTGAACCTTATAAAGTGACTAGCCTCATTGGTGAGTCCATTATTGCTAAAAGAATCTTTAGGGATTGTCCCATGTTCATATTGCATAAAATCTTGTGTTGTGATTTTTTTGAAGTTGACATGATGGATTTTGATCTTATTCTTAGGATGGACTGGTTACATGCATATCATGCTACCATTCATTGTAGGACATGTAAAGTTAGGTTCCAATTCCCTAATGAGCCCGTCCTTGAGTGGGAAAGTCGTAACGTGGTGGTTAAGGATAGATTCATTTCTTATCTTAAAGCCTAAAAATTGATTTATAAGGGTTTCGTTTACCATTTTGTGAGGGTTAGGGATATGGAATCTAAATTCCTTCCTATTGAGTCAGTTCTAGTGGTCAATGAGTTTCTTGATGTCTTTCCCGATAAACTTCCTGGCGTTCCTCCCAAAAAGGAAATGGACTTTCGTATAGACCTCCTCCTTGATACACAACCCTTTTCTGTTTCCCCTTATCGAATGTCCCCAATAGAGTTGAATGAGTTGAAGGATATATTGAGGGATTTGTTGGAGAAGGGCTTGATAACGCCTACCAAGTCACCTTGGGGTGCACCAATGTTGTTCTTAAAGAAAAAGGATGGTTCCCAATGTGCATCGACCACCGACAACTCAATAGAGTCACCATAAAGAACAAGTATCCTCTACCAAGGATTGATGGCCTTTTTTATCAACTACAAAGGACTAGTTACTTTTCTAAGATAGATCTTTAGTCCGGGTACCACCAAGTGAGGGTGAGGGAATGTGATATTCCCAAGATGACTTTTAGGACTAGGTATGACCACTTTGAATTTGTGGCAATGTCTTTTAGCTTAACTAATGTACTGATAATATTTATGGATCTCATGAATAGGGTCTTTAAATCCTACCTTGATATGTTTGTAGTGATGTTTATTGATGATATCTTGATTTATTCCCATAGTAAGGAAAAACATGTGAATCCCTTCAGGGTGGTGTTGTAAATTTTGAGAGCTGAGATGTTGTTTGCTAAATATGAATAGTGTGAATTTTGGTTGTAGGAGGCTACATTCCTAGGGCATATGGTGTTGCATGACAGAACTAAAGTGGACCCTAAGAAGATGGAGGTGATAATAAATTGGCCTAGGCCCTTGACTCCGACAAGTACTAGGAGTTTCATAAGTTTGGCGAGTTACTATCGGAGCTTTGTGAATGGTTTCTCTTCCATTGCTTTCCCTATGACAAATTTGACCCAAAAGAAAGAAAAATTTATTTGGACCGATGAATATGAAAAGAGTTTTCAAATTTTGAAGGACAAGATCATCTCCACTCCTATTTTGGCTTTACCAGAAGCGCTAGAAGGATTTGTAGTTTATCGTAATTCCTCAAGGATTGGTTTGGGGTGTGTTTTGATGCAAAATGGCAATGTTATACCATATAACCCTAGAGAACTAAAGGTTCATGAGCAAAATTATCCCACCAATGATCTTGAATTGGCAGCCATGGTGTTTGTATTAAAGACTCAGCATTATTATTTGTATGGGTTTCATATATATGTGTTTACCGACCACAAGAGTCTCCAATATGTGTTCACACAAAAAGATCTTAACTTGAGGCAAAAACGGTGGTTAGAAATCCTTAAGAATTATGACATGAGTATGCATTATCATCCTGGCAAAGCTAATGTTGTGGTCAATGCTCTAAGTAGAGTGCCCATGGGTAGTCTTGCTCATATTGATATGGGTAACAAGGAGGTGGCTAGAGAAATTCACCGATTAGCTGGGTTAGGGGTTAGGTTGAATGAAGTTGAAAATGGTAGTGTAGTGGTTGTTGATGGTTCCAAATCTTCGTTGATTGAAGAAGTCAATTTGAAATAACACCTTAATCCCGCCTTGCTAGAGTTGGAGGCTTTGGAGAAGGTAAGGTTGATAAAGAAGAGGTTGAAGATGGCCCAAAGTAGACAAGAATCTTATTTCGATATGACGAGAAGAGACCTTGAGTTTAATATTGATTATTGGGTTTACTTGAAGGTCTTGTGGTCCGGTTTGGTAAGAAAGGGAAATTGAGCCTAAGGTTTACGGGACCTTATAGAATTTTGAGGAGAATTGGTAAGGTTGCCTACAACTGGAGTTGTCTATGGGCATAAATATGGTTTATCCGGTCTTCTATGTGTCAATGTTGAGAAAATGTGTTGGTGAGCCAAGTGTTATAGTGCCCCTAGAAGTAGTGGTTGTTGTGGAATATAACTTGACCTATGAGTTGGTCCCGGTGGTGATATTAGATAGGCAAGTGAAAAGGTTGAGAAACAATGATTTAGCATCTGTCAAGGTCCTTTAGATGAATCAACAAATTGAAAGTGCCACGTGGGAAACTAAAATGGACATGAAAAAGCGATATCCATACCTCTTCCACTCTACTTAAGCCAAAGGTACCAAATTAAGTCCCATCTATGATTTCAAGTCTTATGTTTTTGCAACACCCCTTAGTTCCCTTCTATCTGATTTGGATGAGTATGTGTAGATGATATTGAGATGATGCTGACAAAATCTAAGAAAAATTGTTGAATCAGATTTACAAGAGGCATTATGAGTCATAGAGGGGATTAGGACTCGTAAAGAGGGGTTCCGTAGGTACTTCAGTACTCAAAGTTTTAGGACCATTTAGCTATGAGATGAGTGTACGGCTCGTAGATCCCGCTACAACTTATAGAGGAGGGTTTCGTAACTAGTGCAGTGTTCCATGTTGCAAGGTCCCTCTAACCACGAGAGGTTAGTATGACTCATAGTGCGGATGATGACTCATAACAAGGGGATTTTGTAAAGGATTCTAGTGATTCAAGATTTTAAACACTTCCTGTGTACGAGGAGTAGTTATGACTAGTACTGAGGATTACGAGTCATAGTTGGGGTTTCGTGGACCCTTTTAGCTAAGTTAATTAAGGGCATTTTTGTCCATTCTATCCCTTTTTCCAATAAATCCCACATGGTTTTTAGCTTGTATAAAGCCTTAAAAGGGAACCCTAAGCCACTTATGTTCGCTCCACCCTTAAGGGTTTTCTTGAGGGCAAAGAGAAGAAGAGGGGAAAGCTAGGGTTTTGTAATCCAAGAACAAAAGTTGATTGAGGATTGATTATTCTTCGATTTTCAGGTATATAAGGCTTACCAAAGTGTGGATTCCTTCCTTCAAATGCCCTTTCCCTTAGCTTGAGTCAAGATTTGAGAGGAGTTGAGATTTTTGAGAAATTTCTCTTATTTTGACACTATATTCTTGTATTTACCATGAGGTCCTATGTTATTACATGAGAAAATTTCTATATTACATGAGTATTGACATGACATTTGCACGTGTATTTTATACTTGGCTACATGGGCCTTGTATTTGCATGATTTATGGAATTCAATGCATAACAGTGAGATTGAGGTTGAGATTGAGTACACAAGTTGAGTAATTTGAGCATGATTGGACAAGAGATGTATATTGCATTTATGTCACTTACATAACTATGCATGATATCTTATTTGCATTATATGATGAGTAAATTAATAAGTCTAAATGACTGTATTGAGTTGAGTAAAGTTTGATTTCTTACATTGATTGATGAGTTGAGATTGACTAGATGATTGATGAGTTGAGATTGATGACATGATTGATAAGTTTAGATTGATGAGATGATGATGAGTTGATTGAAGAGTTGAGCATATTTTAGTCTTTCTAGGAATATCGAGCACCAAGCGTGAAGCAAGTATACTTCTACTTTAACCCACAAAACTACATTTCCAGTGTAAGATAGTCATTACAGCTGGTCTGGCAACTTTTGTCTGCAAGTGGACACTTATTCTAGATCCAAGAGTGAGTTGATCTCCCTTTTCCATGGCAAGTTAAGGGCAGGTGTGGCAATGATGCTGATTCATTGTGCATCACCTAATTAAAGGTGGTGGGATAAGGATGTCGGTTAAAAGAAACTCCTAAGAAAAACCTTGATTGAGTATGACATTCTCAAGTTGATTTATAACTACCAAGTCTATTTTACTGAGCTTACTTTTCAAAGCATGACTTACTATAAAACTTGCAGAAATTATTTTGAGCATGAGTTGTTGAGTCGAGATGACTGAATCAACCTTTAATTTTCTTGAGATATTTTACATAATAGTATATTCCATGTACTGACGTCCATTTTGGGCCTGAAACATTTTATAATATAGATACAACTGATAGAGGATCTCAGCATGTGCACCGTTGAGTCCCAAATTTGGTATATTCTCAGAGTTCATGAGCCTTTCTTGTTCTCCTTAGAAGCCCTTGTTTATGAGCTTGATTTAGTCTATCCTTTCTTTTCTTTGATTGGGGTGTTCATGGCCTATCATGACACCATCTAGGCTACTGAGTAGAGGCTTCGTAGACTATGAGTATAGAGTATGGAGTTGATGTATCTAAACCTCTATTTTGAAAACTATGATATATTAAAGATATGCTTTTTATCTTCATATTAGGTCCCTATTTATTGAGCTATTCTTTTGTTGTTGAGTATGATGTGACGATGAGGCCAAGTGGTTCTCTTGAAGGATCAGTAATTGCTCTTCAAGTGTCGACCAAGCTGAGGGTACTCTTGAGAGGCATGACAAACTTCGTATTAGAGCATAGAGTTAGAGAGTCTTAGGGAGTCTATGAGGTCGTATCTAGTAGAGTCTTGTTTAATAGTGTGTTTTGCACCACACTTCATAAGTAGGAGGCTACAGGACATTAGGAATTATTACCCTTTTCTTATATTCTGAGTTCGTGCGATGGAGTGAAAACTCTACAAAACTCCTTTTTGACTCATGCATTACGTGATTGCAGATCATGTCTCCTAGATGCACAGTAACCTAGAGGAATGCTTTAGCTAGCAATACTGAGGACCCTATTAAGAGGTGCCTTAATAGGTGGAGACAAGGGGCCAAGGTCGACCGCCCAGAACTACTGGTGTTCCTGTAACTCATACTGCCCCACTTGCTCTTACTTCAGAGGCCAACTTTAGAGGAGTTATTGCTATGCTTACCTATTTGGAGCTGCCCAGAGGGGGAATCAAGGTTCATAAACCCCTAGTTCTAACTCTTATGAGCTAATAGCTACTTTTAGACTGAGAAACATTTTCCGGATGAATCCACTTGACTTCATAGGGTCTAAGATTGGAAAGAACCCTCAAAATTATATTGATGAGATGTGGAAAGTGCTGAAGACTATGCATGCGGCTGAGATTGAGGGAGTTAAGCTTATCACCTACAAACTCAAAGATGTGGCCAATGTTTGGTACAACCAGTTGGAAGAGGGTTGAGGTGATGATGCTAAGCCCACTGTTTAGGATGACTTTGAAAGTCCTTTCTTGTCACTTCTTTCCTCAAGACTTGAGAGATACGAAGGCTAAAGAGTTCGTGAATCTGATGAACAGAGTATGCTCACTTTGAGTTCTTGGTGATGTCTTTTGAGATGACGAATACACCTGCAGCCTTTATGGATTTGATGAACAACATATTCAGATAATATCTTAATATGTTCATGATCATATTTATTGATGATATTTTGGTGTAATCCAGAGATGAGGAGAAGCATGCCAATCACCTTACGATCGCCTTACAAACGCTTTATGATAATGAGTTGTATGCAAAGTTTTTAAATAGTGAGTTTTGGCTCAAATCTGTGGCTTTCTTAGGTCGAGTGATTTATGGAGATGGGATTCGAGTGGATACTCAAAAGATTAAGGTGGTCAAGAATTATTCAAGACCAACCTCACTAACTGATACAAGAATTTTTTGGGATTATCTGGCTATTGTAGGAGGTTTGTTGAGGGATTTTCTTTCATATCCAAACCATTGACTAAATTGACTCAGGAAAAGGCTAAGTTTCAATGGTCGAACAAATGTGAGAGGAGTTTCTAAGAGTTGAAGACAAGGTTAACCACTACACTTATGTTGACCTTGTCAAATAAAACAGATGGATTTTTTATCTTCTATGATGCTTCGAGGGTATGATTGGGTAGGATTGGGATATGTGCTGATATAGAAGGGAAAGGTTTTGCCTATGCTTCTAGAAACCTTAAGGCGCATGAGAGAAATTATCCCACTAATGACTTAGAGTTAGCAGCGATGGTGTTCGCTCTCAATCTATGGTGCCACTATTTATATGGAGCGCATATTGATGTATTTATAGACCACAAAAGCTTGCAATACGTCTTTAGCCAAAACGAGCTTAACTTGCGGCGGAGGAGATGGCTTGAGTTGCTCAAGGACTATAACATGAGCATCCTGTACCACCTAGGTAAGGCTAACTTGGTTGCTGATGCTCTTAGTAAGTTATCAATAGGAAGCACCAACCATGTGGGAGAAGAGGAAAGAGTTAGCCAAAGAGGTTCATAGACTAGCTCGACTGGGAGTTTAACTAGATGCGTCAGGAGAAGTACGAGCTCATGTGCAAAATGGATCGGCATCATCTCTAGTAGTGGAGGCGAAAGAGAAATAAGATCAAGACCCAATCTCAGTACAGCTAAAGGAGGATGTACAGAAGCAGAAAGTGGTGACTTTCGCCAAAGGGGGAGATGGAGTATTGAGGTATCAAGGAAGATTATGTGTTCTGAATGTTAATGGTGTTCGAGAGAGGATCATGGCAGAGGCCCATAGTTCTAAATATTCTATCCACCCAGGATCTACCAAGTTATACCTCAACTTAAGAGAAGTCTACTGGTGGAGTGGAATAAAGAGAGATATTTTGGAGTTCGTTTCCAAGTGCCCAAATTGTCAATAAGTTAAAGTTGAGCATCAAAGGCCATGTGGAGTAGCTCAGAACTTTAAGATTCCAGAGTGGAAATGGGAGATTATCAACATGGAAAATTGATCACAGGTTTGTCGAGGTCCCACAGATAGCATGATTCAATTTGGGTGATAGTTAACAGGATGACTAAGTCTGTACACTTCTTCGTAGGTAAGACGATTAACACTACAGAGGATTATACCTGACTCTACATAAGAGAGATTGTGAGACTACATAGAGACCCTTTGTCCATCATTTTAGATAGAGAAAATCAATTCACTACCCAGTTTTCGAGATCTTTTTAGAAAGGTTTGGGTACGAAGGTGCTCCTTAGCACAACTTTCCACCCTTAGAAGGATGGCCAAGTAGAGCATAATATTCAGACAGTGGAGGATATGTTGAGAGCCTATACCATTGACTTTAAAGGTAGTTGGGATGACTACTTGCCATGGATAGAGTTTGTCTACACCAACAGTTTTCATTCAAGCATTCAAATGGCCCCATATGAGGCACTTTACAAGAGGAGATGTAGGTCGCCAGTCGAAAGGTTTGAGGTGGGTGAAGAAGAGTTAATTGATCCAGACTTGGTTCAACAAGCTGTGAAGAAGGTGAAAATCACTCGCAAGAGGTTGAGGACTACACATAATAGAAAAAAATACTGCACCAATATCAGAAGGAGATACTTAGAGTTTAAGGTCAATGATTGGGTGTATTTAAAAGTGTCACCCATGATGGATATGATGAGATTTGAAAAAAAAGGAAAGTTGAGTTTGAGGTACATTCTTCCTTACCAGATTATAAAAAGAGTGGGTAATGTGTCGCACGAGTTAGAGCTACCATCAGAGTTAGAGGCCATCCACCCAGCCTTCCGTATTTCCATTCTCAAAAAGTATTTAGGAGATCCATAGTTAGTTATGCCTATTGAGAGTATTGGAGTGAGAGACATCCTGAGTTATGAAGAGATTCCTGTCTACATCCTTGATTGCCAGGTTCACAAGTTGAGGAACAAAGAAATTGTATCTATTAATGTATTGTGAAGGAACCGATTCATAGAGGAAGCTACTTAGGAGGCGGATTGGTTCCTCTACGAATTGGTTCCTCTATGAATTAGTTCCTCTACAAATCGATTCCTCTAGAGTCTGAGTGAGGATTGATATGATTTATGACTATTTGGTTGCATTGCTTGCCGAACTCTTGATTTGTTAATTGTATAGGAGAGATGAGAGATGGATGATTGTTAGAGTCCATAGAGGAGACGTGCCTTGTCCTAAATCCCTATCCTTCTCTTCATTTGAGGACTAATAATCTCAAGGGGAAGATAATGCAACACCCCTTTAATTCCCTTCTATCTAAAATGGATGAGTATGTGTAGATGATATTGAGATGATGATAAGAAAATTTGAGAAAAACTGCAGAATCAGACTTATGAGGATTAGATTTATGATATTTAGTTATAACTACTGAGTCTATTTTATTAAGCTTACTTTTCAAAGCATGATTTACTATAAAACTTGCCTAAATTGTTTTGAGCATGAGCTATTGAGTTGAGATGAGTGAGTTGAGCTTTACTTTTCTTGAGCTATTCTTCTACCAGTATATTCCATGTACTAACATCTATTTTGGGCCTGCATCATTTTATCATGCAGATACAATAGATAGAGGATCTCAACATATGTATTATTAAGGCTCGGATTTGGTACATTCTCAGAGTTGGTGAGCCCTTCTTATTCTCTGGAGGAGCCCTTGTTTATGAGCTTGATTTAGTCTATCTTTTCTTTTCTTTGATTGGGATGTTCATGGACTGTCATGACACCATCTAGACTACTAAGTAGAGGCTTAGTATACTATGAGTACAGAGTATGGAGTTGATGTATCTAAACTTACTTCTATTTTGAAAACTATGATGTATTAGAGATATGCTTTCTATCCTCTTATGAGGTCCCTGTTTATTGAGCTATTCTTTGTTGTTGAGTATAATATGATGATGATGCCAAGTGGTTCTCTTGAAGGATCAGTAATCGTTCTTTAAGTGCCAGCCACGCCAAAGGTACCCTCCTGGGGTGTGACAGTTTCAGCCATCATGTCATTTTCCTATGCATTCTTGTTCATGGTAAGAAGTTTATAGTGATTTTTTACAATCATGTTGACACTATTTGAACATGATATTTAAGTGCATTTATTGCATTCATGTCGAGCTGAAAGTTTCATAATTACTTCTCTTACGCAAGTTTCTTTGACATTTGGGGACGAATGTTTCCAAGGGGGAGATATTAAAACACCCCTAATGTGCTTCGAGATGACCCATAATAATATTTTCCTAGTATGTCAAAAACTGTGTGTGATTTTGGAAATCCAATTTTATATTCTTGTTCGGGGGGCAAAATTGAGTGGGGAATATGTAAACCCCAAATTTTAGAAGACCCATACTGAAAAATAATTTTTGCAAGAAAATGATTTCCAGCGTGCATCTGCACCCTAGGCGCAATGTGGCCTGGGCATGTACTAGCACAATTTGTCCTTCACGTCTGGTCTGCATTGTGGACTGGACATGGACCAGTGTAAGTTTTTCCCTGCTTTTCATATTTCCCCATGAAATATTAAATACTTAGTCATTTTTCAACTCTAGAACTCACAAAACGTTCCCAAAACCTCTCAAAAATATTATCAAAATACCCACTCAAACTCAAATATTTCAAGAATGCAAATCAAGTCTCAATTCTTCCCCAATTCAATTTAAAGGAATTCAAGGTTAAGGGATGTGGGCTTCATTTACGGGGTTCTTTCACCTATGAAACCAAACTTTTCCTCTCCATTAGATTTCATGATTTTAAGATTAAATCTCTTATGGGTATTTCCTATCATTATTCCTATGTATGAAATATGTTGGTAACTTGTTGAATATTGAATTTTAAATGATTTTCTTGACACCCACATGAGGGTTTTATTACTATGTTGGTGGGTTGAATTGCAAGGCTTTAACATGGGTTGATTCTACTCCTTCTTGTCTGCATATATTTTATATTACAAGATTTTGGACAAGTGTCATTAACCCTGTATGTGTTTCATTAAATTACATAATAAGGATTCCTAAGTTGTTGAAGAACTATATCATGATTAACAAGCAAGTGATCTTATGATAATTATGGGCTTCCAAGCATGTATTAAATTCATGAAAAGTATCCATGATTTTACAAGTAACAAGTTGAGCCCTATTTCAAGATTTTATCCTCTTGTGAGCCACTCATGTCAAGTTGAGAGGTCAAGCATGATTACTATTTTTTCCTCATATTCAAGTTAAGCTCAGTAGTAGAGGTCAAGCATGTGAATAAGCTACTTATGTCATGTTATCATGTCTCTTACAAGCTATGCATGTTATGATTAAACTTATGTTTATTTCAAGTATTCCGTGGGATTAGACTTAACACAGATTAAGCATTAAGGTAGGGGCTCAACTCAAGGGGTACTTATGTAAAGTCTTTAGTCTCTAAACTATGTTCCACCATAGGATTATATTTTTTCCTTAAGGGACCTTACGAGTGGATCCATCTAGTTATACCATACCTTGTCGAGGGGGTGTCATGCCTTGATCACCTTATCGGGGGAGGAGGGGGGAGTGTCATGCCTCAGATTGTTCATGATTTCCCTCAAGTGGGGTCATATATAGTTTACCTTGGAAAGTAAACTACACCTTGTCGAAGGGGTGTCATGCCTCGATCACCTTGTCAAGGGGGTGTCATGACTTGGATTCCAAGTAATAGCTTACTTGGTCTATGTCAATTAAGTTCTTCTCCCACATATGTATGTTATATATTCAAGTTGAATGTTTTTCATGCATGATTTATTATATGTATTGCTCATACGTTTTATATTGAGTATATATCCATTGATTATGATTACGTATCTTATTTATTATCTTATATCTTTATCGCATTGCACCCTGTATACTCAGTATATTTCATGTAATAATGCATACTTTGTGCCTACATGAAATTACCATGTAAGGACCTGAGCTCCTATTGATCATCCTTCTCCACGTGGCTAGTTTGTTCTTGAAGAAAGCTTTTGCCTAGTCCATAACTCCATGGTTTCTATTTTATTTATGCTATGTTAAGACTTGTTCCTTATATTGGATACTTATTATTATGAAGGTGAGCCAGGGAAGTGTCTTGGCCCCTGCTCCATTCTTGAGTAGAGGTGTTATTGGATACTATGTTTGTATATGCTTATGATCTCAACTCTTCTTATGTTTTTATGGTTATGAAAGACTCCCCTTAGTCCAGCTTCCATTTTTATAATTGACTCTTGTTATTGTCTTATTTTGCTTCCACAACAAGGATGTGTACATGATATTCTAAGATGCTTATTTGGGTTGTCTTCAGACTTCCCATTCACCGTGTCATGTCTAGGACCAAGGCTTGGGTCGTGACACTTGAATTCCTTTTTAGGCTAGCCTTCAGTTCTAAATTCAACTTTGTTGAAACTTTTGAGAGCCACTCAAAATTTTCTGCCCAATTTGTACGAAATGCTCCAAAAAAAATTTTGAGATCCTTCTAAAAAATTTTACCCCATTTACTCATTCGATAAGGAATGTGCTCTTCTAGAAGAATTTTTAAGCCCCTCTCAAAATTTTTCCCTAGACTATGATAGAAAGGGGAAATAAAATTTTTTATTGTGATAAGACCAAACTCCAGAGGAGCACCTATGTATCCCTTTTAAATGAGAATCAGGCATGTTGTAGTTCCAACTACAAAGTGAAAGAGCATTAAAAATAGTACTTATTTATTCTGCTGATGTAGATATTTCTCTCATAGGACTCGAGCAAGGCAACCCTTTTCTCAGATGATACAAGTATGATCGAACTTCACTTTGCTGCATTCAACATACTCATTGGTGATTTGGGAGTGGATTGTTGGATGTACTCGGTGTAGGGTCCTTCAAATGTATGACTTTAGTATTGATCAAATATTGAACCTTATCCTTTAAAGCGGGACATACATTAATGGTGTGTCCCTTCATTCCTGAGTAATATGCACAAACCTTATTTGGATGATACCATTTAGATTAAGTGTCTAGATTCAAAGTAGGAATATGGGTGATATATCCAACCTCTTTCAATCTTTCATAGATTTGGGCTATGGATTCGGCCAAAGGAGTATAGTTTTTGGCTGGATTTCTTTCGAAGTTGGGATGGTTTCTAAAATTTGGCCGTTGACGGGGTGGAGGTAGAGGTATTTGAAAGTATTTTGGTTAGGCATGATTAACAAGATATGTAGGGTTGTTGATATAGTGGGAGAGGAGTTTGATACAAGTAAATGGTAGATAAAAGAGAAGAGGCATAGGGTATGGTGATGTAGGATAATGAGGGAGTAATGGAGATAGTATTTGGTATCTTGTAGGAGCTTTATGTGTTATCATTACCGAACCTAATTCTTTCTTCTTTTGATTTTCAAGCATACCTCCAGACTACAACGCTTTGTTGGTAGCTTGTAAGGCCTCTAGATTGATAATGGTGCCATTTTTTATGTCTTCTTCAATTCATTTCCCCAACTTGATCATGTCAGTGAAGCTCTATTTTGCCACAAGCATCATTTTATCATAATATTAAGGTTCTTGGGTGTAAATAAAATAATCATTCATTTGAGATTCCCCCATGGGAGGTTTAGCTCTAGCAGCTTTGGACCTCCATCTTATAGCATAATCTCAAAATGATTCGCTGGGCTTCTTAGAACCAATCTAGTGCCTTCTCAATGTTGAACCCAAACCTATCCATGGAGTTAGAAGAAAAATCTTCCCATCTTGTCCACTTTCGTGAGTCTTGTTCTATGTACCATGTCAGAGCTTCCCCCTTGAGGCTTTTTAAGAACAGCTTCATAAAATTTTCTCATTCTTTCCAACCCTTACCAATTTATCACAATACATGCGTAAATGAGCCTTCGGGTCTCCAATACCATTATATAGTTCAAATTTCAGAGGTTTGTATCCTTCAGGTAACTCAACATCCGGGTGCATGCATAAATCTTTATAGCTCAAGCAACTACCCCTTTACTTTCTTTTGCATTTGATCGATCAGACTATCCAATCTTTCATTCAGGGATTTAATTAGCACATCCTTTTGAGAGGATTCTGATTCATGATTGTTATGGATAAAAAGGTAGGTCTTGGCATATAAAGGATTATGGGCGTGAGTTCCAGAGGCATAAGCATTTAAGATGTTGGTAGTGGACTTAGGAGGCAAATCTTGAACATGGGAAGGAATTTGTGGGTGCAATATTGGTTCATAAGTGCTTAATTGATATGGCTTATGATGACTGTAATTTGAAAATTAGGTACTTAAAGGTGGTATATAAGTAGGGATAGATTGGATTTGGGATGTCGAATGAATCGGTGGAAGATGATTTATGAGGGTGATTTGAATTACAGCAATTGGTTCATCCATATTTTCCCCAAAAGGGGTGCCGAGAGAAATTGATAGTCTAGCTAGGTTGTGCATATTGGTGATTTCATCCTCCAACTCTTGAATTCTCCATGCTAACCTTAAAGTCAGATCATTAGACAGAAATCTCCTTTCAAAAGTATCAACTCTTTTGATAGAATTGTTGTTAGTCATTTTGCCATTTCTTTTATGACTTAAACTTGGGGGAGTAGGAGGAGGTTCTTTGATCTTGTGTAGTAGGCCAGAGTGTGCAAATAGATCAACTTATGAGAGGAGAAGAAATAAAAAATAAAATAAAAAATGAGAAGAAAGAAAAAAATCAAGTTAGTCACGTGATAAATACCATAAAAATAACACACTAATTTGTAAAAAAGGACATCTTAAATGCAAGGAGTCTCGTTGATCCAGAGGTAAGCCTAAGATGAGACATAAGTGATTCACTATAACTAAATCAAGCCTAAATTTGTTAATTGGTGTTTAGATTTAAAAAATAAAATAAAAATAAATATATGAAATATGTTATTAATAATAATTATTATCATTTGGATAATAATAATAATAAAATAACATACATAAAATCTACGGGACCATGGGGTAACAAGTGGGAAAAAATCCTAAACTTACTCCCTTCTCCAGTATAAATTCAACATCATTAACCTGCAAATAGAAAGATAAATTTTTTTAAACTTCAGTTTTAACACTATCTAAGGCTTGAATTTGTTATAGTGATTCACGTTGACACATATTATGCAATTTTTGTCTATAGGGTGATTGGACCTTTTAGACTTAAATATGGTGGCTATTATGATGTAGATTGACCTCAAGGGTCAAACTACCTAAGGTTTATGCATGCATGACCTAGTTTTAGGGGTAGATAAAACTCTATCTTGGGTTTCTACAAGAGTGGGTTAGACACGAACTTTTTCAATGTGAGAATATGTGTGGTCCCACGATAGCAAAACTATCCGCTTACACACACTTATGCCATCTCTCTAGACCTTGGGTTTTGAAGAGGATTTTGTAAAAAGCGCAAAGCCACAACATCACGAGAAAAGAAAAAAAAAGAGGGTCCCAAGTAAGAGAAGATATGAATGGAATAACAGTTAAAATAAAGCAGTGATAGTTAGCACCAAAATAAAGTAGTAATAAGCAAAGTAATTAAAAGTTACAACATAGAAATTTGAAGTAGTAAATAAAGGGAGGGAAAAGGAAAGAGGAAATGGAGTTATGTTAGTGGTGAAAAAAGGACAGGGGAAGTTAGAGGGGGATGTTAGTGGGAATGGGGAAAAAAGCAATAAAGTTAGTAAATATATAATAATTAGCAAATAAGGCAATTAATATGAAAATTATAGAAAAGGGAGAAGGGAAAGGATTGACATATATATAAAACATAAACCCACAAAACATACAAATACCTAATGGTTAGAACCTAGAATCCCTAGTAGAGTCGTCATTCTTTCGCGCCCCATTTTTTTCACAAAAAGATGGGAACCTAGACGACGTCATGGTAATGACTCTTTTGAGATTTTTAAAAATTAGAAAACTCGTCACCTAATGTTTGGGTGCATTAAGACACTATTTTTAACCTAAATCTAAGTTGAAGTTTAAGTCATTAGAGATTGGGTAAGGCTCAAATTACCTCGAAGGGAAGGTGTTAAGCACCCTTCGAGATCCACAAGTGCAGGTCCTGGCCATATCTCATGCCTTTTGTGGGGGTTCCAAATAATAAGTAAGATCTCTTATTTTAAAAATTCTAAATTAGTTCTAAGTGATAAATTATTTTTATTTTATTTTATCATTAGGTGACGAAATAAAAGTAATTGAACAAGTGATTAATTCTAGGTGATACATTAAATTGACTTGATTAAATAATATTAATAAAAAAACTTGATTATTAATTTTAAGTAAGTGATCAAGTAATTACACAACACAAAATTTATTCTTTATTTACACTAAGATCTAAGTGATCATATTATAATACGAAAAACTATTTTTTATTATCTTATTAATCTAAGTGACAACATAAATCGATAGCCTTTTCATTTTCGCATTGTCTAGCTCAAGTTTGAAAAAAGGCTAGACAATGATTTTTTAGAAGAAAAGATTTATTGAAATCTTGTTTAAAAGAACAAAAAAAAAATAAAAAATAATAATAACAACTATTGCCCCCCAGCACACGCAAGTGTACGTGATCACACAAGTAATGTAGTGGCCCTGATTAATGAGGTTGTCGAGCCCAAGGGATTTAAATGAAATCAACAAGCAATCTCAGTTATCATGTTTGAGGTGCTTTTAGTAAACAGATGTGAAGATATAAGTAAATAAATGCACTGAATAAATTTCTTCTAAACTGATCTGATTTTTTACTGTCAAGATATCAATTAACAAGCAATTACAGGATTGTAGGCTTAATGACTCTATTTAGTCTTAACAATATTTGTCTATGTCTGGATTCCCGATTACTGATTCACGAGGTTTAAATTACTTGAAACGGTTTGCACGCCGCTGCCGACCTACCATTATTGACTGCCTAACTACATCATTGAGTGGTGATAGACAAACCACTAAAAATGTATTAATGTTATCTTCCCCTATATTGAATCGAGCTAGGTGTAAGGGTAGTTGTCATAGGTCTCCCTTATACGAATCAACCTAGTTTCCTAGTCGAACAATCTCCCTATACTACTGCGTTCTATCCACTCCAATATCTCTTGAATTCAGAGTGAACAACCAATTTACTCCCTAGTTGATCAAGCTATGAAGTTGAGATAAAAGTAATATAGGAATAATCAAACGAACCCATTCATAGATGTCAAAAATTAAGAACTAAACATCATTTGTAGCTACAACCCCAGAATATGGAGACTAGACACTCTTAGTCATTACATACATCATGAATATTTAGAAAATATTAAAAACCAAGGAATCAAGATTAAACTAAACAAAATACCCTTAGGAAAAGGCTCTCTGTCGTCTCCCCTTCAGTTCTTGGGTAAAAAATAGTATCTATCTAAAGTCTATGATAGAATATAATTAAAAATCCCGTAACTCAACTATTTTTTGCTTCTTGTCCTCAGGTCCGCGAACCAGACCCCTTATGTACCTAGGTTTTTTCTTATTTTGTTAATTGGACAGTTTTACACATCTTTTGCATAAGTCCGCGATGTGGACTTGGCCCATTTTTCTACTTCACGCCTCTTTTTCTTCATTTTTCAGCTTCCACAACTTCCTTCTAAGTCTACAACGCGGACTATGGTGTTTTGCTTCTTCCGCTGGTTCTTATCTTCTGAATTTTGAGTTGTGTTCTTCCCTTAAATCCGAGTGTAACTTCCAGACTTTCATAGTTAAAGCAAAATCCAATAAAATACAACCAACCGGTGCACTTGGCCCTGCGTTAGCAAAATAAGAGAAAAATAAAATTAAAACATCTAGACTCTATAGATTTACCCACTAACTTTTCTCTATTTACGAGTATTTTTAGCTAATTAGGCATATAAATATGCCTAAGATCACCACCCCATAGCTAGAGCTTTGTTCGGCCTTGAGCAAATCAAGACACATGCATGGGACTCCCTAATATAATATGTACAACAAACATCATGCGACCAAACTCTCTAAACCATAGTGAACAATTCTCAGTAACCTTTGGGATAATCCACTCTCACTTAACACTCATGTATTTGTGCGGACTCATACAGAATATTTAACAGCTCATCTACTAACCTTCGATGATAACGTGCCCTCACTAAGAATAATGACCCATGCACACCACTAAGAACCTAAACAGCAAATTAAAAATGGGTACACAAATAACTCTCTCTCTCCAAAAAGATATCTCGTGTTGCTCCTAGATTGCATAGGTTTGCCCATAATGTAAACCTTAGACCTAGCTAGGATTTTTCTTAAAGGATCACATAGGTCTTTGTTTGGTTATAATGTAGGTTGCGGCCTGTGGGATACTTTTGTGGATATGGCTGACAAGGCTAAATTCCCAAGAGCTCATAGCTTACACTCCACTTTATTTATTTCATCACTTTCACTCCTCCTAAATAAAACATCCTATGTTACCTCTTTATTATATAAGGTTTGGATGCCCCATATTATTTACAACACAATCAAAATAAAACAATAAAAGACCAATGAGAAGACAAACTATATCTCAAAAAATAATATATATATATATATATATATATTTCATGTACCAAACTAGTATGCATCCGCATCTGCTCCACGACATGGAAGCATCGCGGATCAGCACTGGTTGGCTGAAAATATTTTTTTTCAACTCTACTATTGCTTAGCCTTTGGATGTAGATTCAAGTTTCCTATCCTCTGAGTCATCGTGCTAAAGCGCTAGGTAATTAGGATCAAACATGGGTAAATGACCAAAGAAAAAGGGATCAGCGTGAAATGTGTCTAATCAAAGAATAGGCTAAGGCTCAAAAGGGCTAACTAAGGATATCTTTATTAGGTGGACCTAAAAATGTTACAATATTGTGCTACCAAGAAATGCCTAGATCCTCTCCTCTAATTCCAAGTCCAATCTACATACCAGGCATGTTCTAGAATCTATTGTAATAGAGACTCACAATTTGCTCACTCACTCTTGGCACACTTTTATCACAAGGTTAGCACTAAAGTTACTATTATGGTATTCACATGAATTCAATATTAAGCACATCTACATTTTTGACTTATATGGATCAAGCATTCGCTTAATAAACTAGGTTCATAGGCTTACGCCTGATGCTCGCTTGTACAACTACCACACTCTAAATGAGACTCAATTCGTCACCCATCCATCATAGGGCCCCCATCACTCAACTATGACTACTACTACTATTTGCACATACAAGTAGTTACTACTACATCATTGCATCAATAGAGTATTAACATTCAAGCATCCATGCACAAAATAGTTAATAGTTATAGACCCAAGATGAACATAAAAGCAGATGTCCAATATAAACATGAGATAAACAAAACTAGGAAATAAAAAGAGTCTTAAGACATGCCAACCATTATGAATTGAAGCATAATCAACAAAATAATCCCCACTGCACACTTAAACTTAGCACTGCCCTCAGTGCTAACCATACAAAACCTATAAAGTGGGAATCATGGTACTCACTGATCCGGCCCTAGCAGATTGGGCTCACCCCCAACATAGACCAATGGCTCATCCGCTATCTCATCCTCCTCTAAGTATGATTTATCATGCGCCTCATTGGGATCTGTGGATATATCATCCTCCACTATCTCTATGAACCTCGATCATATACCCAACACTGCTTTAGCATGGGCGTTGAATAGGTAGCGAACCTTGACATCCCCGAGCTCTTCTGGTGTTAAGGGGCGACCGCCAGTCCGGTGCCTCAGCATCTCAAGCCCATATGTACAGCCCATAATCATCTTGTCGTGGCAGGCTCTCTAAGTTGTAGTAAGCACTAAGCCTATAGACACGTCAGGCCCTTTAATGTTAATGGAAACATAGGGGGGCCAGAATGATAGGGCAATAATCGCTTCTTCTTGTGGCACACCTGTCATATGGCACAATTCAGTTGTAAGTCCTCCGAAGGAATGCCTGCACCCTTTATGGGTCTTGGCCTTCCTTATAGCCATCCTAAAAATGGTGCCAAAGTTCAACTCTATCCCTGTCATCCACGCCTAAGTGAGACACACCCGATCCCTGGTGACATTAGTAAAGTGTTATCAGGGAAAAAACAAGCGGGTCACAAGTCTAACCCAGAATCATGCCTCCTTCGTCATGTGATCAAAAGGGAAGGAGAGATGATATCCCTTTACAGCATGGCGAACCTACTTAGATATGTATGTTAGCTCGGCAAGTGTGTGTCGGATGGCCTGGTACAATGGGTAAAGGTATAGCTCCTAGAAGACACCAGCTAAGACCTATTCAGGAGTGTCGAGGACCTTGTTAATAGCAAGTGGAGAAATATTTACCTCTATTCCTCAGATGATGACTAACTGAGTCCGCGACTCCTCGCTCATATAGGCGTAGAACTCTCGAACCAGACTGAGATTGCAAGGTAAGAGTTCTTAGAACAAGAAACCTAGTCGTAGCTCCATGCATCTATTTATAATCTGGGGATACTTGTCCCGCAATGAGTCAACATCAATGGGGATGTATGGTTAGTACTTGGTCTCGTTATAGGACTGATACCACCACTTCCCTTCCTTGTTGATAGCTTTGGCCTCGAACTAGACCTGTTGGACCCTTCTTTCCGGTGTGAGGGACACTCATGGTATGTTCCGAGCCCTTTTCTCATGTTTGAAGCCCCTGTCCTACTGGATTAGCTAAATTGATGTGGATGAGAGGACATCGTAACCTACAACACAACATACGTAAAAATGCTCATAACCCTATACTTAGATTTAAGCCCGTGTGGCATGGTACACAGACTTCCAAAAGTCACATGAGCTATGAAACCATAATTCAACAACAATACCCCTTGTTTCAACGCAACACAACTCACCCCAACACTTTCAGCTGCCAATTTCGATATTCACTTATTCAACCCCATAAGCACAACAGACATTTCAAGCCATTCAACCCCTCAAATCAATGTATTCCACTCCATAATTCAAGTATGACAAAATTCAAATGTAGAAACTTCACATCAAGCATAATGCAATGGTAAGAACACATAATTACCCAATTATCCCCAAATTCTTTCACAATTTTGACCTAGGGTTTGCACCCTCAACAATCAAGCATAAAACTCACTCACATGAACAAATTAAACCAAGATTAGTCATACCCAACAAGTATTAACCAAGAATAATCAATAAAAAACTCAACCCACTTCAAATTTCCCAAAACCATGAAAGATTTCATTCCTTAGAGTAGCAGCTTCAAGTAGAATTGAAGTGAGAAGACATATCTTGTAGGAAGAATGTACTCTACATGATAAAGATCTTGAGAACTTGATATGTGACGTGGAGTAATTTGAAAATTAAGTGAAAGAGGGTGAAATAATGAGAGAAAAAATGGAGAAGAAGGGTTTAGGGTTGTGGGTATGCGAAGAATGAGGAAAAAGCATTTAGTGTATTTAAAAGACGGTGGGGCCACGTCCATACATGGAACAAATTACATAGGTCTGCATCGCCTCCGGGTCATAGACTAGACGCAGACTTAGACTCCTAATTTTTGTCATTTACACATTGAAGACAGTAAGGATTTGCAATGCTTTCATGTCACGGTGCTATCGCGGATGCTCGCTATCCAAAGTTCCAAAAAATATTTTTTGCTTTGGACCCCATAAAATGCCCTTAACACCTGAATATATCTCTAAATACTAAAACAAGTGAATTAGACCAAAAAACTCCAATGGATCGTCGGGAAATAACGATGAAAAATTTTGCACAAAAATGCACAAGGTTCGCAACACGGATGCAACACAAACATGTATTTATGCAAATTTTTCACAATTTTGTTACGGGAACTGATTCTTCTCTCACTCTCTTTTTGTGACAAAATAAAATAAAATAAAGAAAAACTCAAATACTTGTTACCTCACCATGGGTTGCCTCCCGTACAGTGCCTGATATACCATTGCAGCATGATGCATCATGGCTCATTCATCATTGGCCAACTCAATGGCCTCTTCGTATTGATTTGTGTCCTCACCATAGTAGTATTTGACACATTGACCGTTCACCAAAAGAGTTTAGTTTGAGGTCACATCTTTCAATTCCATAGCTCTATGGGATGTGACTACTACCACCACGTCTCCATTTTGATCTTAGCTTCCCTAAAAATAATTTCAAACAAGAGTTAAAGAGCAATACATGTTGTCACAGCTCAAACTTCTACTTAATGTTGTGACGGTCATGCCATTTATTTATTCTATCCTTATAGAGCTTGGCATTCCCATAAGCTTGGAGTCAGAACTCATCCAACTCCTCCAGTTGCTCTAATCTCTTCTTGTAGGCAAGCTTTAGGTCACGATTCAGCCTCTGTATCACCTAGTATGCTTGGTGCACGAGCTCAACTGGCAAATGACAAGCCTTACCATACACCAATTAGTAAGGGGATATACCTATTGGGGTCTTGTAAGTTGTTCAGTACGCCCACAAAGCTTCATCAAGCTTAACCGCTTAATCTTTTCCAGGTGGCGTTCACTATCTTTTGCAATATTTGCTTAACCTCTCAGTTTGACACCACAACTTGTCCACTCATTTATGAGTGATACATTGTAGCAACTTTATGCCTTATCCCATATTTTTCCAGAAGATTCTTCACTATTTGGTTAAGGAAATGTGTGCCTCCATCATTAATGATGGCTCTTGGAGTACCAAACCGAGTGAAGATGTTAGTTATTAGAAACTTGTTCACCACCTTAGCATCATTTATTAGAAGGGTTGTTGCTTCCACCCATTTAGCTACATAGTCCATAGCTACCAGGATATAGTCATATTCGAACGATTGTGAGAATGGCCCCATGAAGTCTATGCCCAAACATCAAATATTTCCACCTCCAAAATACTATTTAGGGGCATCTCATGCCTCTGAGATATGGTGTCGGTCTTCTAGCAAGTATCAAAGTCCTTTGAAAACTGAATAGTATCTATGAAAAGTGTAGGCCAAAAGAAACCTAATTGCAGCACTTTGTGTGCTATCTGTTCACCACTATAATGGCCCCCATAAGGGGAGTCATGGCATCTCTCTAGAATCTTCTTCATCTCTGCTTCAGGAATACATCTTCTCACCATACAATCTGCCCCTTGCATGAAAAGATATAGCTCATTCCAGATATAAGTCTTTGCATCAGAACCAGCTTCTTTCATTATTGATATGTAGCATTAGGAGGGAATACATCACTCACCAAGTAGTTCACTAAATTTGCGTACCATGGTAGTTATTCCACCTCAATTTCTAGCAGCAACTCATTTGGGAACTCTTCTTTAATCTGCAGTTGCTCACCTATGTGAGGATTATTTTCTAATTGGGATAGGTGATCAGCAATCTGATTATCACACCCCTTATGATCCTTGACCTCAATATCAAACTGTTAGAGCAATAGGATCTACCTGACCAGTCGCGCCTTTGCATCCTTCTTGTTGAACAAGTATTTCACGACCGCATGGTATGTGAACATAATAACTTTGGTTCAAACCAAATATGCTGGGAACTTGTCAAATGCATACACTAGTGCCATATCTCTTTCTTAGTTATCGTGTAATTACCTTGTGTTACATGGCATAGTATATTGAGTAGAATAGTTTGTTTTTGCACTGCCCTAGCACTTCACCCATTGTTGTATCACTAGTATCACATATTAGCTCAAATGGAAGCCCCCAGTCAGGTGTTATCAAGATCGGAGCCTCCACCAACTTCTTTTTCAATAATTCAAATGTTTGCAAATAAGAATCATCGAAGTGAAAGGGTACCTCTTTCTCCAATATGGTGCACAACGGCTTCCTAATTTAGGAGAAGTCCTTAATGAATCTGCAGTATAACTCCGCGTGTCCCAGAAAACTCCAAACTTCTTTGACTACCACGAGTGGCAACGACTTATCTATCACTTCGATCTTTGCCCTGTCTACCTCCAACCCTCGCTTAGATACCTCGTGGCCTAGGACAATCCCCTCCTTAATGAAGAAGTGACATTTCTCTCTATTAAAAATGAGGTTGATCTCTTCATATCTCACTAGCACTCAATATATATTCTGTAGACACCTTTCAAAAGATTAACCAAAGATAGAGAAGTTATCACAAACACCTCCACAAAATCCTCCGCCATGTCACAGAATTTGTCCATCATACACCTTTGGAAAGTAGCTGGTGCACTTCACAAACCAAAGGGCATGCGTTTGAAAGCATAGGTCCCATATGGACATGTGAAGGTTGTCTTATTCTAGTCCTCAGGTACAATGGTGATCAATTGCACCCCAAATACCCATCTAAGAAGCAATAATACTCCTGCTCAGCGAGTCTGTCCAGCATCTGATCAATAAAGGGCACGGGGTAGTGGTCTTTGCTGGTGGCATCATTCAACTTCCTGTAATACATGAAAATACACCACCCTGTCACCGTTCTTGTTGGGATCAATTTATTCTTTTCATTGATGATGACTATCATCCCTCCTTTCTTGGAGACACATTGTACGAGGCTTACCCACTTGTTGTCTGAGATGGGGAAGATGATCCCTTTATCCAACCACTTAATTATCTCTTTTGTCACTATTTCCTTTATAATCAGATCCAATCTTCTCTGTGGTTGGGCCATTGGCCTGTGACCCTCTTCCATGAATATTTTGTGCATGCATAGGTTGGACTGATGTCATGGATATCTGACATCTGCCAATCCATTGCTCTCTTCCTTTTCTTTAGGACAGCCACAACAACATCCACCTAGGCTGCAGTCAATGAAGTAGACAAGATTACAAGTAATGTATTATTTTCACCAAAGAATTCATACCTGAGATGTGATGGTAATGACTTTAACTCCAGCTGAGGAGATTCTTCGACTAAGTATTTGGTTGGTGGTCCCAACACCCTATTCAACGGCCAGTCATTTTCTTCAGCATATTTACATTGTGAGTATTCAACACACTCTTGATTTCTCTGGCCCCAACATCATCTACTAGCCCTTGATTCAACAACACCCTAGCTAGTGGGTCTGTGATCTCCACTTGGCTTACAGCAAGTACAGTGTCTATCACTGTGATGGTTGTTAGATCTTCATATGCAGCTGATAGCTTCATAGCTTTATAGAGATAAAATACCTCCATCTTATCATGGGCTCTCATGGTAAGCCTTCCTGCTACCATATCAATTAAAGCCCCTCCTGTAGCTAGGAACGGGTGTCCAGGGATAAATGGGACCTTAAGTTTGGTTAAAAATTCTAGGATAACAAAGTACATAGGGAAGATGAGAGATCCCACTTGGACTAAGACATCCTTAATAACACTATCTGCCCTCGCCACAGACCGATCTGCCAGTTGTAACACAATGGTAGTGGGATTCAGTCTTACAAACCCCAACTTCAATAACAAGGAACTAGGCATGAGGTTGATACTTGCACCCAGATCACATAATCCTCTTGCATTTAGATAGCTTCCAATGGTTACTTGAATAGTAAAGCTCCCAGGATCCTTCAACTTTTCTGCCAAGTGTGATCTATTCAGAATTTTGGAACTATAAGCCCTTGTTACTGCCATAGTCTTAAAATCACCCCACTTGGTCTTATTTGCAACAATGTCCTTGGCATACTTAGGGATTCCCTGAAAAATAACAATTAAAGGTAAGTTGATTTGTACTTGTTTTAACAGCCAGATGAATTTTTGAAAGCAGTCATCCACCTTTATATTTTTCAACTTCTGTGGAAATGGAGAGGGAGGTTTTGGCAATGGAGTTTTCTCATTAGCATTTGGGTTGGGATTGCTAGCCACAATGTCCTGTGTAGTGTTTTGGTCAGCCCCATCCTTCTTCTTTGGGACCAACTCAGTCAAGGGTCTTCCACATCTTGTTCTAATTGCATTAACTTACTTCGGGCTAGGATCAGCGTTACCTGGGAGGGCCCCTTGAGGCCTAGAATTTATTGAGCTAGCCAACTATCCCAACTGCTCCTCCAAATTCTGGAGATCCTACTTATTCCTTAAATTATCTCTTCTTGTCTGTTCTAGTTTTCCAGAATTTGCATCAACACCTTGCTATCAGTCATAGTGTTTGGATTGGCTTATCTTGCAGAATGTCGCACTGGCTGATTCTGATAAGCATTACCACCCTTTGATCTCTCCCGAGGTGGCCCATGATTCTGCTGATTCCCTTACCCCCTTGAGAAATTCTAGTGGTTTCTCCAATTGGGGCTATATGAGTTCCCGAACCATTGATAACCATCCCTATTAGCATTGCCTACAAACTTTACTGCTTTTGGATTAGCTTGCAGAATTTAGCAGTATGGTCACCTCCCTCACATACATCACACCAGCCATTTTGTTATTGTTGTACTATATTGATGAAGGTTGGTTGTTGACCTACCGCTACTGGTGCTTGTTGTCGCAGACCCAAGGCCAAGTTGTTGAAGTTCGTGGTCATCATGTTCGGCTTGGTCGACATTTGAGCCTACAGGGCTGTTATAGCATCAACTTTTAACACACCGGCCTGTTTTTGAACTGTCGATCTACTGGATCCTCCTTCCATTTTGGGTTTTCTTGAGCAATCCTATTGAGAAGAGCATATAATTCATCGTATGTCTTCTCCAATCCTATCCTCCTGCAGCTGAATCAAGGAGAATCTTGGTATTGGGTTCCAATCCTTCAATGAAGGTATGGACTAGTACCTTGTTATCTTGATAATGTTGTGGACAATTGATTAAGAGTGTTTTAAACCTATCCTAAGCTAGATATAAATTTTCTATAGAGCTCTGCTTGAAGCTCAAGATCTCACTCTTGAGTTTGGCTGTCTTGCCAAATGAGAAAAATCAAGTTAGGAACTTATGACCTAAATTATCCCAGGATGTGATGGAGTTTGGAGGCTCAATTTTAGCCACCTTTAGGCTTCCCCTAGCAGTGAGAAGGGGAACAAGATCATCCTCACATAGTCATGGTTCACTCCCGTAGGAATGAAGGTATCAGCAATCTCAAGAAAATTCTGAAGATAGACATGTGGATCTTTATGTGGTAGCCCAGTGAACTATCTGGTAAAGTGTAATAGCTGGACCATGTTCTGATTTAGCTCCCATCAACCACCGAGCTCAGGTTTGCCAAAGTAGCTCATAACATTAGTGGTTCTTAGGATCGCCACATCCCTCACTTGCCTTGATGCTGGTAGTGCTACTGTGGGTGCTGGCAGTGCAGGTGCATTTTTATCTGCCATGTCCTCTTCAATAGGATTAACTTCTTCTTTATTATCCTTTCTATCCTCCTGCCCGATGAGTTCAATCGACGGTGTTTGAAACAAAACCCCTACTCTACTCTTTAATTGATGAAAACAGGAATCATGATCTTCCAGCTTATTGATAAATCACCTGCACAACAATACAACTAAGATCAAATATAGCAAATACCCTTAAACAAGACAATGACGCCAAAAACTTGTTGCTCCCCAGCAAACTCAAGTGAACATGGTCTCACAAGTAATGTAGTGGTCCTGATTAAGGAGTCGGCTTGTCTAACCCAAGGGATTTAAATAAAATCAGCAACCAATCTTAGTTATCACATTTGAGGTGTTTTTAGTAAACAAATGTGAATATATAAGTAAATAAATGCAATAAATAATTTTTTTCTAAACTAATCTGATTTTTTACTATCAAGATATCAATTAACAAGCAATTCCAGGATTGTAGTCTTAATGACTTCATTTAGTCTTAACAATGTTTATTTATGTTTGGGTTCTTGATTAATGATTCACGAGGTTTAAATTACCTGAATAGGGTAGCAAGCCTTTGTTGGCCTACTGTTATTGACTGCCTAACTACATCGTTAAGCGGGGATAGACAAACTAATAAAAAAGCATTAATGCTATCTTTCCGTATATTGAACAGAGTTAGGTGTAAGGGTAGTTGTCACAGGTCTCTCTTACACGAATTAACCTAGTTTCCTAGTTGAATAAGCTCCCTATACTACTATATTCTATCCACTCTAACATCTCTCGACTTTAGAGTGAATAATCAATTTACTTCCTAGTTGATCAAGCTATGAAGTAGAGATAAAAGTAATACAGGAATAATCGAACGAACCCATTCATAGATGTCAAAAATTATGAACTAAACATTGTTTGTGGCTACAACCCCAGAATATGGAGACTTAGCCACTCATAGTCATTACATACACTATGAATGATCTAGAATACATTAAAAACCAAGGAATCAAGATTAAACTAACCAAAATACCCTTAGGAAAAGGTTTTTCGTCGTCTCCCCTTCAATTCTTGCATAAAAAATAGCATATCTACCTAAAGTCTATGATAGAATATAATTAAAAATTTCGTAACTCGACTTTTTGCTTCTTGTCCTTAGGTCTGCGATGCAGACCCTTTGTGTACACTGGGTTTTCACTTATTTTGTTGACTAGACAGTTTTGCACATCTTTTGCACAAGTTTGCGATGCGGACTTGGCCCATTTTCTGCTTCATGCCTTTTTTTCTTCATTTTTCAGCTTCCACAACTTCCTCCCAAGTTTGCAACGCAGACTTGAGTCTTTTTGCTGCTTTCACTGATTCTTATCTTCTAAATTCTGAGCTGTGTTCTTTCTTCAAATCCAGGTGTAACTTTTGAACTTCAACAATTAAAGCAAAATACAACTAACCGACGCACTTGACCTTGCGTTAGCAAAATAAGAGAAAAATAAACTAGAACTTCTAGACTCTATGGACTTAACCTCTAACTTGTCTCTGTTTAGGGGTATTTTTGGTTAATTAGGTATATAAATTGTCACACCCCACCCCGGGGGTCGTGACCAGTGCCCGATAGGGGCACGCAAACACTTACCAAGCCAAATTCCTTTA
>JAOTQJ010097241.1:0-11721 GCA_025642045.1 Solanum sejunctum
CTGAACTTTCATCCTTTACTTGTATAATACAAAACTCTCATATGCTCACAGCCTAAACTCATCAAGTTCATTTAATTGTAATAATCTAAATGTTGGTACTTCATTCCAGTCTAGATTTAGCTTCTTCAGTGCCCATAGTGCCTTGTGCTCAAGTTAAACTGGTAGATGACATGCTTTCCCAAACACTAATTGATATGAAAACATTCCGATTGGAGTTTTGAAGGTCGTGTGGTAGGCCCATAAGGTATTGTCCTACTTCGAATCAGTGCGATTCATATTCACCGTTTTGAATAAGATTTGCTTTATCTCCCTATTTGATACTTCCACTTGCCCACTTGTTTGGGGATGGTATGGGGTTGCCACTCGGTGCTTCAGATCATACCTTTGAAGGAGATCTTTGAACAGTCAATTGCAAAAGTGAGAACCTCCATCACTGATAATTGCTCGAGGTGTACCAAACCTGGAAAAAATATTTCTTCGGAGAAACTCGGTGATACTCTTTTCCTCATTATTTGGTAAGGCTATGGCCTCTACCCACTTAGAGACATATCAACTGCAACCAGGATATACTTATCACCATGAGAGCTAACAAAGGGTCCCATAAAATCAATGCAATCATCGAATAGTTCTATCACCAAAATAGGATTTAGAGGAAGTTCATACCTTTGTGAAACTCCACACTCTCTTTGGCATCTATCACAAGACTTAACATAATCATGGGTATCTTAATGTATAGATGGCTAATATTAGCCACATTATAATACTTTATAAGTAGTTCGAGCTCCACTATGATGGCCAACCACCAATGATGAGTGGCATGCTTCAAGAATATTCATCATCTCAATTTTTAAAACACATCTACGAATGATACCATCCTCACAAATATGAAATAAGTATGGCTCATCCCAGAAGAACTTCTTTACGTCATGTATG
Organism: Solanum sejunctum; assembly: GCA_025642045.1. NCBI lineage: Eukaryota > Viridiplantae > Streptophyta > Magnoliopsida > Solanales > Solanaceae > Solanum > Solanum sejunctum. The sequence goes on from JAOTQJ010097241.1 coordinate 934, forward strand.
AACTTGCAACATGGATGGGTGTTCAAATTAGGAGGCACTATATCACTCACCAAGTTGTTAGCATAGTCTACAAACCAAGGTATAAGATCATGTGAGGCCGCCAAAACTCTCTCATCAGGGAATAAATTATTGATGTCAAGTCTATCATTAAATTTCACTATAGCTTTATCTTCCTATCTAGAAAGATGGTCGTTTACCTGATTCTCTAACCCTTTTCTATCAATCATATCAAAATTGAATTCTTGCAAAAGGAGTACCTTTCTGATCAGTCTTATTTTTGCATCCTTTTGTAGATATCAGATATTTGAGAATTATGTAGGTTGTGTTCACTGTCACCTTAGATCCTAAAAAATATGAATGGAATTTTTCAAAAGCAAAAACCAATGCCAGCAATTCTTGTTCACTGACTATAAAATTCTTCTAGGCCACATTAAGTGCTTTGCTAGCATAATAGATAGGATGTAGAACCCTATCCCTCCATTGCCCCAGCACTACACCTAACACAACCCCACTTGTATCATATTAGTTCAAATGGTTTTGACCAATCCGAGGCCATAATAATGGGTGTCGAAGTCAAATTTTTTTTTAATTCTTTGAAAGCTTTTGTGGATGTATCATCGAATACAAACCTGGCATCTTTCTCCAACAATTTGCACAAGGGTTGGAAGATCTTGGAAAATCCATTATGAAGCATCGGTAAAACACTAGGTGGCCTAGAAAACTCCTGATACCTTTCATAAAGATTGGTGGTGGAGTTTCTCGATAACTTCTATTTTTGCTTTATCTACCTCAGTCCCCTTGGCTAAAATTTTGTGACCAAGCACGGTGCCTTATTTGACCATAAAATGACATTTCTCCCAATTTAACACCAAATAACTCTCAATATACCTCTATAACACATCACACAAATGTAGCAAACATTCTTTAAAAGACTGTCTAACAATACTAAAATCATCCATGAACACCTCTAAGTGCTTTCAACAAATGTTCGAGAAAAGAGACATAATGTATCTTTGAAATGTAACTGGAGCATTGCACAGTCCAAAAGACATTCTCTTAAATGCAAAGATACCATATGGGCATGTAAAGTTGTCTTCTCTTGATCCCCAGGAGCAATAAAAATTTTATTATACCAGAAATATCCATTAAGGAAATAATACTATACTTTTCTCTTCTAATCTGTCAAGCATCTGTTCTATGAAGGCATAGGAAAATGGTCTTTCTAGATGGAAGCATTGAGTTTCCTATAATCTATCACACTCTCCATCCGGTGACTGGTCGCATAGGAATTAATTCATTCATTGCATTAGGCACCACTGTGATACCTCCCTTCTTTAGCACATATTGCACTGGGCTAACCCATTCACTATCAGCAATCGGGTAGATTACTCCTGCGTCCAACCACTTGATGATTTCTATCTGCACAAACTCTTGCATTAGGGGGTTCAACCATCTCTGATATTCGATCCTAGGTTTATAGTCCTTGATCAGTCAAATATTATGAGTGCATATCCTAGGAGGTATGCCAATAATGTCTGCAATTGTCCACTAAATGGCCTTTTTGAATTACTTGAGAATAAAGAAGAGGGCCTCTGTTTGGACTTCACATAAATAAACTGCAATTATGACTAACAACGTGTTATTTTCTCCCAAGTATGCATACTTCAGATGTGCGAGTAGTACCTTTAACTCTAATTCAGGTGGGACTTCTACAGAAGGCTTTGTAGGTAGCGTTTCCCTATTACGCAGATCCAACTCCAACTTGGCCTGTCGCCTTGGCCCAAATGACACTCCAAGAGAATTTATAATTTCCTCATAATTAGGAATGCTTTCACCATAAAAATTCATCAACACAGCTACAAAAGGTTCAACTCCTAGCCTCCGCTCAACTGGGATCTCCACTTTATCGTCCTCGCTCATTTCAGTCATTGAGACAACCTAAAATTCACAACTCTTTCTATCTTGTTAGCATACTTGAAACACAACTGCCTCTTCACCAAACCTGAAAGTAGGTAGACTCTTCTCCATATCAATCAATGTTCGACCTGTGGTGAAAAAGGGTCTTCCCAAGATGATAGAAAATGCAAAATCAACCTCATAGTCAAGTATAACAAAATAAAGGGAAATCAAAATTTATCTACCCTGACCAGCATATCATAAAGTATCCTTACAGGCTTTTTGATTGCTCTGTCTACCATTAGCAACCACATCTTTGTAGGGATAAGAGTGCCCAAGCCACGCTTTCTGAATATGGTAAGAGGCATTAAGTTAATACTGGCTCCCAAATCACACGGTGCTTTGGCAAATGTGAGTTCCCCAACACTATGTGGTATGGTGAATGCACCCGAATCTTCTTACTTTTGCAATAATGACTTTGTGGTGATGGTACTACAACATTGAAAATATTGGGAGAGGCCTTGGCTAGCCTTTTGCTTCTTCTTGACTAGATCTTTCATCCATTTGCGTACCTCGGCATCTTCTCAAGAGCTTTAACTAAGGGAATATCCACTGACAACTTCTTAAGCATCTCCGAAAATTGTTCAAAATTATCTTCCTCTTTTATCTTCCCAAGCCTTTAGGGAAAAGACGGAGGGGGCCTTGGGAAGGTTTTATAATTCTTTGGTTGCTCTTTTGTGTTAGGTGCTTCAGTCTCTTCATTCACCCTCTTCTTGCTGCTTCCAACCATAACCTTTGGCATAAGTGGATCAGTTTTGCTTTTGGCACTCCTAGTCATGAATACCATGCAATGTCATTCTTTTTTAGGATTTTGAATTATGTTGCTTATTAAGGTGCACTTTTGGTATTAGTTCAATTGCAAAGAACTTTCCCAAACTGTTGTTCCAACTACTTGATCACCACAGAGCGAAACTCTAATTTTTAGTTAAATGTCTGCTTTTACTCCCTTTAAGGTCTCATATTGGTGATCGACTCTCTTAAATAACTTGTCAAACATCTCTTCAATCCTCGAAGTGCTTGGTACGACATTATGGTTGTGGGGCGGCACATAAGGACCATTCCTATAGCCATCTCTTCTACCTTATTCGACATCCGAAACCCTATCCCTTTCATAGTAGCCACCTCAGTTATCTATAAAGCACCATTATAGTTGTAGTTCTGACCTTGATTCTTGAAAGCTTACCTCCAATAGTCTGAGTTAGACCCTTGGGGGTTATTCTAGAAAGACACCGCTTGGTTACTCACAAAACAAACATCTTCATCAAAGAATGGATCTTTATATATGGGAGCCTTAGGAGTTTGGTGAGTGACTGTATGGACACTTGCTTGGTTTTGCTTCAAGACCATGTCCATACCTATGCAAAATTGAGCAAGTTGCTTCATGATCTCTTCATTGAACTTTGCTTGCTCATTGTTGGTGTTGACCGCACAAGAAGTCTTTATTGCACCTCGCTCTCGTTGACCCCATGCTTTATTTGTTTTACTTGCTCTATCTCACATCTATCAATACAAAAGGTTGGTCAAGAAAAATGCCTCCTGTGATTGTGTTGGCATAAACTTGACTATTCTCGTCAATAGCCCGATAGAAAATCTCAACTAAGGCATCATCCACAATATTGTGATCGGGGACCATCCTCAAACATTTGGTAAATCTCTCCCACGTGGTACTAATAGAGTCACACAGCAATTGTCAAAGTTGTTTATTTAATCTTTGATCTTTAGCTTCTTTGATCTAGGGAAATATCTTTCTAGAAATACTCTTTGAAGCTCTGCCCAACTTATTATTGTACCCAGAGAAAGCTCAGACAACTACATAACTGCATTCCTTGTTAGTGACAATCAAAACACTCGCAAACCAAAGGTATCAAGAGTAAGATTTTATTTCCCTATGAACTTTTGCAGACAAAAAACATATTATAGAGATGACGGTGGGGATTCTCTGAAGGTAGCCCTATGAATAACCCGTGGTTTTGAAACATTTGAAGTAACCCACTTGACAACGAGAACTTAGTGTTTGCCAGTAGTGGAGGCAATACTATAGCACCAGTAACATCTATGACCATAGGGTTTAAACTATAGCACCAGTAACGCTATGGTCATGGAATGATAATACCATAAGTTGCAAACCACAAGCTTGATATCTTGAGAATGAATGCAATATGGGATTTGCATCCCCAAAAGTGGGCTTCCCAAGAAAAAATAAAAATCTATGCTAAAACCCTAAAATATTTTAAAGAATATTCAAAGGTAACGTTCAATGTTCAAAATCTAAAAATCTTCCCTAATAAAACCCTTAACGTAAAGAATTTATAGTAGTTACACATTTAGACCTAAAAATTACACAGAAAAGACAGCTTGCAGATGGTACGTCTCACAGGTACGACTCATAGGGTGACCTATGAGTCGTAATCAGGGTCTCATATCAGGTGTTTTGCATTTTGGACTCAACTAGTATGACCCACTAGTATGAGTCATTGCTTGGGCTATGACTCGTGTGCTCCTTTTGTAGTCTAGGCCTCTAATTTTTGGTCCAAAGTTTTGAGTTTTATTGAGACCTAGGACTCATAATATGGCCTCGTAAGACTGACCTCCATTTATAAGATTTCTTATTTTTGCTCTCTATTTCTGTCTATGAGATCACCCTATGACTCGTTGCTTGGGCTACGACTCGTAGGTGAGCTCATATGTTCTGCACTTCAACAAAATTTGTAATTTTTCTCCAAAATCATGTCAACTTACCTTTTTTATAATAAGAACACATAAACACAAAAAACCATAAAAAGTCGCATTAAGAACTCACAAAAATTCCTTGTTTTAGGCATAAAATGTATTGTATTTTGACAACACATCAAATATATACTCGAACTTTACACAACATGCATGAGATAAGCCAAATAGCCACCCACTAACCTTATCGTATAACCTTTTTGGAGAATGTTACCAATACCCTTACCTTATGACATAGTATTTTTGATAGGTAGTGTAAGATGTCCCCTATTTTTATGATATAATATTTTAGGTAGGAGCCATGAATTCTTCTATCTTACGGTATGACTTTTTTGGTAGTACTATAGAGTGTCCTTACCTTACGATATAATCTTTTTGGTAGGATCTATGAGTTAATCTATCTTATGGCATGGCCTTTTTGGTAGGTCCCATAAGATTTCCATACCTTACGATATAATCTTTTTGGTAGGAGTCATGAAAATAGCTTATTTAACCATCACATTCAAGTATCAAGAAGGGACTTAACATTTTCCCAAGAACATAATATAACATAGAAACCCAATAATTCATTTGCAATGTCATAGGTACTTTCCATGAATTTAATACTTGCTTGGAAGTTCTTAATCCTTATGAAGTCACTTGACTTGTAAAACATATAAATAACTTGAAAATTCTTGACTTGACATTTCATCGAGCACTTAGTGGGCATATATAGTACATGATCAAATCATGCAAAATGCAAGAGTATAGATCATGAAATAGCAAAATCAATGCATATTAAAGTTATGTAAATTAGCCCACCAACATCATGGTAAAACTCCATCATGGGTAACTTGTAAATCATATCAAAACTTCACAATAGCTCATAAATTTCATAGCTTGAATCATGTATAGTCTCAACAGACAAAGATCAATCCATAGTATAAGCTCAAAATAGATATTTATGCATAATCAATAATATTTGACAAAAATCCAGCATATTTTGTGCTCATATATCATAATAATAGATACCCATAAGTAATACAACTTGAAATCAAGCAACTTTCACAAAATAGAGAGGTTGGGCTCTATGGGTGAAAAGACCCAATGGATGATACCTACATACCTAAATTTAGAGATTCCTTAATGTAGACTTGAAGGAGACTTGAAGTTTGGATGGAGTTCTTGAGATTTGGAATTAAGCTTGAAACAATTGAGTTTGAATGGGAATTTTGATAAAATAGTTGAGAGGTTTTAGAGAGGGTTTTTGAGTTATATTGAGTTAAAAAATGGCTAAGCATGGGATATTTCATGTATAAATGGGCATGGGGCCATGACCCCAATGCCTTAGGCCGAAACAACAAAATTAAGGAACTGATAACACTGCTCTACAATAGGTTTGTGTCGTGGAGCCATCACGTACCCTCTCTGTTTTTGAAAATTTTGCAAAAATTATTTTTTACTACTGGTCTTCTAAAATCCAGGTCATACTCACTTCCTACTCAATTTTTCACCATGATCAAGAATATGAAGTCAGAGTTTCTACATCATGCACAGATTTTGAGATATATGAAAATTATTATTATGGGCTTTTCCGAAGCACATTTTTGGGCATTCCAATATCTCTCCCTTAGGAACATTCATCCCCGAATGTCAAAGAATTAAACATGTCAAGAAGATTTCATGCCCTCATGAATGCAACAATTACACTTGCACATCATTTTTAAAAAGATCTCAACATGAATGTCAAAAATCACCATAAACTTGTTACTATAAACATGTTGCATGCAACATGATATGAGGGCTAAAATGGAGGAATTAAAATCATGGATAGGACTTAATTTGCTATCTTAAGCTTGAATAGAACATAAGAGGTATGGATCTTGCTTCTTCATGTCTAGTTCGGCTTCATATGTGGCACTTTCAAACTGTTGATTCCTTCAAATAACCTCAATAGATGTCACACCCTTCTTCCTCAACATTCCTATGTGTCTATCTGATACCTCCACCGAGGCCTCCTTATAGGTTAGATTATCCTCCACAATACCCATAACCTCGAAGGGCATAATAGCACTAGGGTCACCCATACACTTCTTCTATAACCATATATAAAAGACCGGATGAACCATGTTCATATCCATAGGCAACTCTATCCCATAGGCAACCTTACCAACTCCCCTCAAAATTCTATAAGGACCCACAAACCTTGGGTTCAATTTACCTTTCCTGCTAAAGTGGACCATACCCTTCATGGATGAGACTTTCAAGTAACCCATTCATTAACATCAAGCACACATAGCCTACCTTCGTACCTAAGGACCCCATCTCCCCTATGAGAGAAAAGCTCCACTCTACCAACCATCACCAAAGCCTTCAATTCTAGCAATACGGGGTCAATGTCTTGTTTCAACTTGACTACCCCAATAAAAGAAGATCCGGCACCATGCTTAACCACTACACCACCATTTTTCACTTTATCCGATCTCATTCCCCTACCTAGCCACTCGTTGGACTTCTCTACCCTCCCCTTTGTTCCCCTAAAATTCATACTTTTTTCATACTTAAGAAACACTCTCTCATCCTTCAAAATTGCAACACGGCCCATAAGCAATTCACAAGCTCTTCTTCACTTTGCAAAAAAAGGTATATATCATCACTAAAATGATCACAAGATAACAAAGTGAGGTTGAAAAAACTATTCATGAGATCCATAAACATAGACGGGGCATTGGTTAAGCAAAAGATATTACCACAAATTTAAAATATCAGATAGGACATCAGGAAACTCATTCACTACCAGAACTGACTCAATAGGAAGGATTTTAGACACAACATCCCCAACCTATACAAGATGGTAAATACAACCCTTAGAAATCAATTTGGGCCTTAAGGCAAAAAATGAATCTACCCTTAACTACCACCTTAAAACTTTCCCACTCAAGTACAGACTCCTCAAGGAACTGGAATCTAACTTTATGGGCTCTACAATTAACGAAAGCATGATATGCATATAACCAATCCACCCTAAGAATAATCTCAAAATCTACCATAACAAGTTCAACAAAATCTCTACGCAAGACTTTATGCATTAAGGATATGGAATAACCCCTATATAATTTTTTTAGCAACAATAGACTTACCAACTGGGGGGAGGGGTAAACACCTAGAAGGCTCACATAACAATTCGAGACACACGAAGCCTATTAGCAATAAGAGGAATAATGAAAGAAATAACAGTACCCAGATCTATCAATGCATACACATCCAAAATCAAAAGTATTAACATACCAGTAACAACATCGGGCACCTCGTCCCCTCCTTGCCTTCCTTGAAGAACATAAAATCGATTATGTCGTGGAGCACCTCCTTATTGGCCATCTTGAGCACCTTGGTCAACATGACCACCATTATCCTTATTTTGAGCATGTGGAAAATCCAAAATTTTGTGGCCCATCTCGCCACACCTAAAGCATGCACCCGTGTTCCTCCAACATGTGCCACCAAGTTTCCTCCCATATTTTTGGCATGCAAGATAGGTCACCCTATCATAACCTTTTTGGGGGCTTGGGTTACGCGTCCCATAGCAACCCTCTTATTTGGAGCATAGAGGATCCTTAGCCTTGAAATAAGCGACCTTGTTGAAATTGGCCGTCCTTGAACCAAGCCCTTTTAGACTCTCCCCTTCTCTTCTTCCAAAGCTTCTCTCCCTCAAGTTGTTTGGCACAGAGGAGCCAAGAAAAATCCATATCACTTACAAATATTGTGGTATGACACTCTTCATTTACTAAGTCGGACACCCCCGACATAAACTTGTTCATCCTTGGCAACCAATTGTGGGGCATACTTAGAGAGCTTGTTGAACTTGAGGGCATAATCCTTCACACTTATGGAACCTTTATTGAGGTTCATAAATTCCATTATTTTGGTGTCTCTCAAGTCAATAGGAAAGAACCGGTTGAGGAAGGTGACCTTGAACTCCTCCCAAGGAATATAATAGTGGTTTTCCCTCTCCATCTTCCATTGAACAAACCAAATTTGAGCCACACCTTTTAGCTAGTAGGCCGCTAGTTTCGTCTTCTCTTCTGAATTATCTCCCATGATGGATAGAACCTTGTAAACCTCAACTATGAACTCTTGGGGATCCTCATCTGTCTTAGATCCATGGAACTCCGGTGGGTTGATTCTAGTGAAATCCCTCACCGTAGAAGCCTAAGTGGAAGCATGAAGGGCTTGGACCCTTTGGTGAATTTGGTTGGTCATTGAATGTTCCAACATAGTTATGGCATTCCAGAACTTGACTTGAGTGGCCCCTTCCTCTAGAGGGGCTTGGTGGACCAGACTCTCCTCGAGTGAGTGGGCCTTTTTGGTCCTCTTTTTTGAAACAACATGATAGAGAAGAGCAAAGAGCATTCATTAAGGGAAAATCCTTACCCTTAGATCTAAAGCATTATATAGACCATTAAGAAGTGAAACATTTCCTAAACCACCACAAAGCCTCCCATTCATAGTTTTAGCACGCTTTACAACCATGAATAAGAGTCTAATTGATGGGTGTGTTGGATCACGAGGACCATTAACAACCTAGTGCTTTGATACCAAGTTTTTCATGACCCAAACCAAGGGCCTAGACATGACACAGCGAATGGGGAACCTAAAGGAACTGCAAATATGCCTCTTAGTATATCACTCACACATCCTTGGTCATGGAAGCAAATTAACAACAAGAAGAGATATAAATAAACGAAACAGGACTAAGGAAAGTCTTTGATTGTCATAAAATATTTCAAGAGTCAAGCTCATAACATAATTCAACAATACCTATAACATGGAATGGAGCGAGGGCTAAGACACTTTTCGGTCTCACCCTCATAGTATCAAGTGGTCAACACAATGGAATAGAATATGGCAAAAGTAACATCAATAGCATTCTCAGACTTGAGGTCTCACCAAAGCTTAACTTCAAAACACCAAACTAGCCACGTGGATGATGATCAAAAGGTGCTTTGATCCCGACATGGTAATATCATATAGGTATAGACTATGCATTAGTATGTTTGAATGTACTAAGTATGTGGGATGCAATGCAACGACAGTCATATGATATAAAAACAAGAATCTTAATCATAATCAAGGAACATTAACTCAATATGGAATATATACTCAAACTTTACACAACATGCGTGAGATAGGCCAAATAGCCACCCACTCACCTTATGGTATAACCTTTTCAGAGAGTGTTACCAATACCCCTACCTTACGACATAATCTTTTTGATAGGTAGTATAAGATGTCCCCTACTTTACATTATCATATTTTAGGTAGGAGCCGTGAATTGTTCTACCTTACCGCATAACCTTTTCGGTAGTATTATGGAGTGTCATTATCTTACGATATAATCTTTTTGGTAGGAGCCATGAATTTTACCTTATGGCATATACTTTTCGATAGGTGTCATAAGATGTCCTTACCATATGATATAATTTTTTCAGTAGGAGCCATGAGTTATTCTACCTTATGGCATAGCCCTTTCGATAGGTCTTGTAAGATGTCCATACCTTACAATATAATTTTTGCAGTAGGAGTCATGAAAATAGCTCATCTAACCATCACATTCAAGTATCAATAAAGGATTTCACATTTTCCAAAGAACATAATAAAACATAGGAACCCAACAATTCACTTGCAATGCCATAGGTATTTTACATGAATTTGATACTTGATTCGAAGCTCTTAATCATCATGAAGTCACTGGACTCCCAAAATATGTAAATAACTTAAGAATTCTTGATTTGACATTTTATCGAGCACTTATGGGCATATAAGAGTACATGTTTAAATAATGCAAAATGCAAGAGCATAGATCATGAAACAATGAAATTAATGCATCTTAAAGTCATGTAAATCATCCCACCAACATCTTGGTAAAATCCCATCATGGGTATCTTGTAAATCATATCAAAACTTCACAATAGCTTATAGATTTTATGGCTTGAATCATGTATAGTCTCAATAGACAAGGATCAATCCATAGTATAAGCTTAAAATAGATATTTATGCATAATCAACAATATTTCACAAAACTCCAACATATTTCATGTTCATATATCATAATAATAGATGCCCATA
>JAOTQJ010097252.1:0-11719 GCA_025642045.1 Solanum sejunctum
AAAAAATATAAATTAATTTTTTTATAATATTAGTTAAAAATATATATTTACTAATTAATATTTTTTAAAAGACAATATATCTTAAATATTTAATTCAATATTATTTATAAATACCTATATTTATCTAATATAAATTTTTGATTTTAAATAATTAATTTTTATTTTTAAAATTTTGATATAACCTTATAAGTGTACTCACGCAACCAAACAGCACACTTGTAATTACAATGTAATTACACTCTGGCAAACAAACAGTCTCATGTAATTACTAGGGTATTTTTTAATTACAGGTTCTGTAATTACTCCCCTAATAATTACACCAATTCCAATTATCAGATGGCTTTCCCAACAGACCTTAAGTGTAATTGCAAGAAATAACTGTCACACTCCAAGCTAGGGTCTGAACGTAACACGACGATTAGAATTCCGAGGGAATCCAACCAAGCCTCTTAGCATACATCGTATACATAAGGTAAGTAAAGACATCAATGGAAAACATAATGTGAAATTTTAGTCTCAACATGGAAGTCCCAAGTATATGGGAAAACAACAAAAATCTTTGTCATGTCTCGAACCTAGGGTCTAGGAGTGACATGGCAAATGGGAACCTAAAAGTTCCCAAACAAGCCTCGTAGTATCCATATTCACATCATCGATTCGAAAATGTATTCGAATAATAAATACATAATTCTAAGGGACAGAGAATAGAACTCACTCTATGGGGATATCGTAGGGAATGGGAATACCATGAATTCACAAAGCACGTAGTACATAAATACTAAGGGGCGGGTAAGTATGACTCACTCTATGGGGGCAATTCGGGACTTAGGATCTTTCACATCATACATATATCCGTATCACAAGGCTCATAACCATTATATATGGCAATAACCAATAGGTAGCCAAGCCATAATATAACCTCCAGTCATAACACATAGCATATAATCGTAAAGGAATTTACAAGATGTCCAACAATACCTCTAAAGATAAGATAGGCCGGAGGCCAAGATATATCCCAAGCTCACCCTCAAAATAAGTAAAATAGATAGAAAACACCATTGATAGAAGGATAGTTGGTTGTCCTTGGAAGATAGGACTTATCACAACAAGCAAAACTTGCGATCCGAGTTAGACATCGTATGGTGGATGAATGTACTCCTCGGCCCCTACATGATGAGATCATGTAGGCAAAAGTATGTGTTAGTATGTTTAGATGTACTAAATATGCAGGACGCAATGCATATGACTTACCGAACCTGCATTCAATGTTAGATGACAAGGGAATATAATATAGAAAAAGACATATAGTAAGAAATATAGTATACAATATGCCATGAAATCGATGATGCATGATATGCATAATGCTCATATATATATATTGGGGATGAGACCTTAATCGACATCTCAAACTCATCCGAGTTATTACATGAATTTTCCTGATGTTGACCCTCTATCGGTTAGAGAAGATTACTTGTCAAATATAATCTACACCATACCTTATGACTCGGTCATTTTTCATATGTAGTGGCCACCTTTTTTATGACCTGGTCATTTTAGAAGATTTTCATTATCGTATCATATCAATAAATGACTAACCATCCCTTCTGACCCAGCCATTTCGTAGATGGCTACCATTCCTCTACTGGCACATGGTTCAAGGAAAAGGAGAGGTCCCCTGCGGATAGCCCTGATGCCCCCAATCCATCGATGCTAAGTCAATCATCCAACGAGAATACTTATATATATATACATGATTTCAAAAGAGGAAAAAATAGTCATTTCAAATCATTTCAATGCACATTTGGGCTCAAACGCCATATAGCTCAATATCATGATAGTTATGCATAGGAATAACTTATGCATATGTTGATATGGTTCAAGCACTCAATATGCTCAAAGAGCCAATAACAATAGATATTTATGTGATCACATTCTTGTCATAACTAATACCTTGTCAAAATCCTTTACATAAACGCAATTGGACTTACCCTACTTCATAACTTTCATAAAATCCAATGAACATGAATGCATATGCTATGAATACTATGAGTATAGTATAGGTAATGGAGATTTAATCTAAAATCAACAAAACTGTCACAACCCAAGCCTAGGGCCTAGATGTGACACGATGATGGGGAACTCGAAGGAACCCCAAACAAGCCTCTTAACTTATCATTACACATTATTGGTTGCGAAAGCATATAAAAGACATAAAGAATAAGAATAAGGGCAAAAGGGTTAAGCGAAAACCTTGCATAACATCATAATTAAAAGACAAAGAGTCAAAGCTCATATTATAGATACATAATATGTCCAACAAATACCTTTAATATTTAGATAAGAGCGGGGCCAAGACAAAGCAACCGGACTCACCCTCATAGTCAAAATATAACATAGAGAAGAACATCTTAATACATAATAAGAGCAACATAGACTAAGGTCCCCAAAGTGGAGGACTCAATAACTAGCTTAAGTAGTAGCGAACTAGCCACGTGGAGGAGGATGATGATCAACTTGGGCATCGGTTCCTACACAGTGATATCATACAGGCGAGAGTATGCGTTAGTAAATTTGAATGTACTAAGTATGTAGGATGAAATGCAATAAGAGATACCACCTTAATCAAATGCATACCAATAGTTAATAAGCATAATATAGCAATATGACATGTATGATCAATGCATAAGTAAAACATACTTAAATAACTCATGCTAATATAGGATATCATATGTGTAGAAGAGACCAAGATAGCTTTCTAAAGTACAAACCCCTTAATAGGTTGGTGATGATGCCACCCCATCACTTAGGTGGTGAGGTACAAATCCCTCACTAGGTTGAGTACAAACCCCCATCTAGGTTATTCGGGCTCTTGGTCTCCCCGGATTGGGCATGGTCTAATGCAATACTTTATATAGAATTCATCATATACATAATCTTATTTCATCATCATAACATCATTCATATCATATCTCATGCTTTGAACCTTCAATTCCTCAAGAAACGCTAGCCAGCTATTTTATCAAACGCTTGGCGGGTATGTAATAGGGGTACAAAATCATGCAATTTAGAGATGAAATCATGTAATAAAATCCATTGTAAAATCATTATTCAACACCTTGCAATACCTTCAAGCAATATATATCAAAACCCCTCACTAAATCTTACAGTTGATCCACGATATATAGATCAAAACATAGCAAAACAGTCACAACTTTACATAACTTTAACATAGTTCATAGACATGTTCATACTAGTAAACCCATTAGTAAAATAAACTTTAAATCATAGAAATTGAGTAAAAAGGGGATTAGGGCACCATGGGTAGAAGGACCCAATGACTAAAACCTACATACCTTAGCTTTGAGGAAGCTCTTGATAAAGATTGAAAATGGAGGCTTGAAGCGTGTAGGAATTCCTTAGTTCCGGATGAGGGTTTTGAAACTTGAATTTAGGAGTGAAAAATATGGCTAAGTGTTTAAGAGAATATTAAGGAATGTTTAGAATGATATGAGGGTGAAATATGGCTAAGTATAGGTTAAAACACGTTTGGGAACATTTAGGACCAAGACCCAAAAGTCTTGGACTGAGATAGAAAACCTGGGCACAAAAATGTATAAGAGCGTGCCCTTGGAGCGTCGCTCCAGGGGCACGGATCATCTCTAGAAATTGCATTTTTGTGATTTTCAAATTTTGCTACGGTTGCTCTTAAATCAGGGTTAGAACCTTTTCCCCCTAATTTTGACCCCTGAACAGGAATATAAAGTCGAATTTTCGATATCGTGCACAGATTCTAAGATATATGGAATTTAAAGTTTTGAGTATTCCGAGGCACATTTTTGGGTAGTTTTTAGTGTCGTTTCAAAAACATTAGGAAAATCAAGTAAAGGCATAAGTAAAATTCACATTTAAAACATAATATGGACTACTCATCCATAAATCAAGCTTTGAAAGGGACATACACATTCATAACTTCATAACTTCAGTATAAATCATCCAAATAAGGCTTTAATCAACTTAAAATCATCAATAAAGCATTGCCAATACATCAAATGAATTTATTAAATCATAATATTGAAAATCCATATTAAAAGTGAGCTAAAGTTCATGAAATTCAAGTAAAAGGGTTTTGGGTCTTCTTGGTTGAAGGGGACCGAGAATCAAACCCACATACCTTAGTTAATGAATAAGATTCAAGAGGAAATTGGGTGGAGAAAACGCCTTTCGTTGATCCCTAAGTTTAAGACCCATAAGAGTTATTTAAAAGAGATTCACGAGTGACTTGGGAGAAATTTCAAATGTGATGAATGAACTTAAATATTAGGAATGAAGTTTAGGTCATTAGGAAGTCTTTAGGTAGCATAGGAGTCCCAAAAGACCTTTGAAGAAATCGTATTTAAGAAAACACCATTAATGAAACGAGTTACAAAATTGAATATTTTCGTCTCAAGGGAGGGTATACGGTCCGTGTAGAACTACGTGGACCATGTACTTGCCCGTGAACCAACACTTAGAAAATTTTGCTTGACGAAGATCTGAAATAATAATACCATACTTAGAAAAATTTGGCTAAATCAATCACACAAGGGCTTCACGGGCAATGTGAGGTCACTCGGTCCATGTGACTGCCCGTACCATGCACTTAGAAAAAATAAAAAATTTCTATGGTGAAGTTTCAAGACAGTGATTCTATACTTGGAAATATTTTACTCCAGAAGCCACATGGGTGGCCTCATAGCCCGTGACATATCACATGAGCCGTGTGAGGGGCCGTGTCACAATACTTGGTCCCAAACGGTAGGAATCCAAGCTTAAGGCCACCATACAGTCCGTGAAGTGTCACACACTCCGTGTGGGGTCCAAGTGTGGCGTGCCTTAGCTTGAAACTCTACGTCAAGGGTCAAACAACCATTATGAGGCCAAGGGGCACTCCTAGGAGGCCTTATATGGGTTATGTGACCTCACACAGACCATGAGGGCTCCCATGGGGCGTCACCTTGGTCCAACATCTCCCAAAACTGAAGTTGCCAAGCTCTAACGAGGTTGTACAACATCTGGGTCATTACATCATCTCTCCCTTAGGAACATTCATCCTTGAATATTCAAGAACAAGGCTTGAAAGGCTTAACTTAGAATATGAAACTTCCAAACACAAGATACAATTCTAATTCATCATTTCAAAATCATATAGTCATTAAAAAATCATATTAAAATGCATTCAAATCATTCAAGACAACACGAAATCATTTGGGTGCATATATATGCATGTCATGTTATGAACTCAAGAGTGAAAAGACCACTTGGGAAAAGAAAGAACCTAATACCAAAGGCTTGAGTAGACTAGAAAAGATGAGGATACCATTTCATCATGTCAAACTCCGCCTCCTATGTAGCACTCTTCACATGTTGATTTCTCCAAAGTACCTTAACCGAAGCCACATCCTTGTTACGAAGCCACATCCTTGTTACGAAGCCGCTTCATTTGCCTATCCAAAATCTCCACCAGAACGTCCTCATAAGACAAGTTTTTCTCAACCTCAACACCTTCAAAAGGAATAATGATACTAGGATTACCTACCAACTTTCTCAACATAGACACATGAAAGATCGGGTGGATAGAGCTCAAATCCGGAGGCAACTCCAACCTATAAGCCACATTCCCAATTTGCTCCACAATCTCATAAGGGCCTCTATACCAGAGTTTTAGCTTGCCCTTCTTACCAAAACATATCACACCCTTCATATAAGAAACCTTCACATGCACCATATCACTAACATGAAACTCAAGATCCCTCTTCTTGACATCTAAATAGGACTTTTGGTTACTTTGGGCCATCTTCAACCTCTCCCGAATCAACTTTACTTTCTCCATGGACTACAATACCAATCCGGGCCAATGAAAGCCATCTCTCCCAGTCAAACCACCCTACCAGAGACCTACACCTCCTACAATAAAAGGCCTTAAATGGCACCATACTAGTACTAGCATGAAAGCTATTATTATAAGCGAACTCAATGAGTGGAAAATGGTCATCCAAATTACCCTTGAACTCCAGCACACAAGCCCTCAACATGTCCTCCAAGATTTAAATTGTCCTCTCGGCTTGCCCATTGGTTTGAGGATGAAAGGCGGTGCTCAACTTCACCTTAGTATCGAGCCCCCTTTGAAACTACTTCCAAAAGTGAGAAGTAAATTAGGTGCAATGATCTAATATGATAGACCTAGGCATACCATGCAACCTTATCAACTCTTGGATGTACAACCTTGCATAATCTTTGGCACCAAAAGTAGTCTTGACTGGTAAGAAGTGAACTGAGTTAGTCATCCAGTCAATGATAACCAAAATGGAGTCAAATTACCTTCGGGTCCAAGGTAACCCAACCACAAAATCCATTCACATCCTCCTACTTCCAAATAGGAATCTCAATGTCTTGAGTCAACTCGTCAGGCCTTTTATGCTCTACTTTCACTTATTGACAATTAGGACATTCAAATACAGACTTAGCTATATCCTTATTTATACTATGCCACTAATACACCTCTCTCAAAATCCTAATACATCTTGGTAAATCCCGAATGAATAAAATAATTAGAGTTATAGGCTTCGCTCACCCTCCTAAGGTCATCTACATCTGTAACACATAACTGATCTTGATACCGAAACATACAATCTCCCCCTTGGGAGAAGACCTCAATATTCTTCTTAGCAACCAACTTATTCAATTCAACCAATGATGGATCTAGATCTTGTTTAGCCTTCACATTGACAGCTAGCAAAGATTTGGCGCCATTGAGAACATAAATACCTCCTTCATTAGAGTATGCCAACCTAGCTAAACGGTGAACATCCTTTGCCAACTCCCTCCTCTCTTCCTCCACATGGGCCACACTCCCCATAGATAACCTACTAAGAGCATCAACTACAATATTCACTTTATCGAGATGATATAGTACACTCATATCATAGTCTTTTAGGAGTTCTAACTATCTCATTTGCCTTAAGTTAAGATCTCTTTAAGTGAACACATATTGCAAACTCTTATGATCGGTGAAAATGTCAACATGCACCCCATACAAATAATGTCTCCAAATTTTTAAGGCAAACACCATCGTCACTAACTTAAGATCATGAGTCGGGTAATTACGTTCCTGCACCTTTAATTGCCTCGATGCATAAGCTATCATCTTACCATGTTGTATGAGTACATAACCTAACCTAATCTATGAGCATCACAATGCACCACAAACCCATCCAAGCCATTTGGCAAAGTCAAGACAAGTGCCGATGTAATCCAATCCTTCAAAGTCTAAAAATATTTCTCGCATTCATCCTACCATACAAACATAACCTTTTTTTGGGTCAACTTTGTCAACGGAGATGCGATAGATGACAACCCTTCAACCAACCTTCTATAATAGCCAACCAATCCAAGAAAACTTCAAGTATCTGAGGGAGTCAATGGTCTAGGCCAATTTTTCACGGCCTCAATCTTCTTTGGATCAACCTTTATACCATCATCGGATACCATATGACCAAGAAAAGCTATTTCACCTAACTAAACCTCACATTTGCTAAACTTGGCATACAACTTCTTCTTCCTTAAGGTTTGAAAAAACCAACCATAAATGATCCATATGCTCTCACTCATTTCGGGAGTAAATGAGAATATCATCAATGAAGACAACTGCAAAACTATTAATGAATAGCTTGAACACCCAATTCATTAGATCTATAAACACGGCCAAAGCATTAGTTAGGACAAATGACATCACCATAAATTCAGAATGCCCATACTTAGTTTGAAAAGCTCTTAGGAATATCACACTCTCTATCCTTCAACTTATGATACCCGTAATGGAGGTCAATCTTTGAGAAGTGGGTAGCCCTTTAAAGTTGGTCAAACAAGTCATTGATTCTAGGTAACAAATACTTATTCTTGATGGTCACCTTATTCAATTTCCTATAATCAATGCACATCCAAAGAGACCTATCTTTCTTTTTTACAAATAGCATTGGAGCACCCCATTGTGATATACTTGGCATACTGAAGCCTTTCTCTAACAAATCATTCAATAAATCTTTCATTTCCTTCAATTCAGCCAGTGCTATATGATAAGGAAGAATAGATATAGGTTGAGTATCCTAGAGAAGATCTATGCCAAGGTCTACTTCCCTTTGGGGAGGAATACCGGGCAAGTCTTTGGGGAATACATTCAGAAACTCATTCACTTCTGGAACTGACTCAAGAGTAAGTGATTCGGACTCCACATCCTTGACTCTCACAATATAATAAATACACCCCTTAAGATCATCTTCCAGGCCTAAGGTAGGAAATATACCAACCTTTAATAGCAGAGTCACTATCTTTCCAGCAAAGAGCTCTTTGCTGGCCTTGTCCATGTCATGATCCAAGCCTAAGGCCTAGATGTAACACGGCAAATGGGCAACCCAAGGGGACCCTAAACAAGCCTCTTTACATATCATTACATATTGTTGGTCACAGAAGCATTAAATAACATTGATAAGAGTAGAAATAAGGTCAAAAGGGGCTAAGGAAAAGCCTTTCATAACATAAGACATCATTAAATCAAGAGAGTCAAGGCTCATAACATAATTACATAACTTGTCCAATAACAGCTCTACTACATAGATAAGAGCGGGGGCCAAGATAAGCAATTGGGCTCATCCTCATAGTCATAAGTGTACAATAAAGGAAAAAGAGTCTTAATACATATCATAAAATCAAACTCATTGTCCCTAGAATTGTGGACTCACCAACTAACTTTGGGTAGAAGTACTAGCCGCGAGGATGATGATGATCAATTGGTACTCTAGTCCTTACATTGTAACAACATGTAGGCATAGAATATGCATTAGTAGATTTGAATGTACTAAGTATGTAGGATGTAATCCAACAAGAGATAGGCACATGGCAAAATGCAATATCGTAAGTAAGAGATAACAAATTAGCAATATGATATGAATGAATGATACATGAAGTAAAATATGCTTTTATAGAATATATTGCATTTGAAGAAGGTGACCATCATTATATAACCAAGGCCTACAACCTCCTTGGTAAGGCAACTGAGATGTATACCCCCCGATGTGGTACCACGGGCCTACCACCCTTGAGCTAGGTGATTGAGGTATATACCCTCCAATGTGGTAGCCTGTGCTTACAACACCCTGAGCTAGGTGATTAGGGCATATACCCCTCAACATGGTAGCATGGGCCTATCACCCCTCGAACTAGGAGCATGAGGTATATACCCCTCAATGTGGTAGTTTGGGCCTACTGCCCCCTGAACTAGGCAATTGGTCAACTTTCATTGTAATAGATACTTTTTATGAAACCATCATATAAATACGTTCCTTTCATCATCATAGAGTGACTCAAGTCATAGGTCATGCAATGGATCATCAATAGTTCAATAATCCAAAATTGGTGTGTAAGGCTAGTGTAAGATCATGCAATTCAAGAGTGAAATCATGCAAGAAAATTTAATATAAAACCACCCACCAACACTTGGTAGTACCCTCATGCAATATACATCAAAAACCTTCATCAAATCAATAATAAACCACAGATTCATAGCTCAAAACATGCTAAAATAGTACAATGTCATGAAACCCCAGCATCGTTCATAGTCTAATTCATAATAAGCAAGACCCATAAGTAAGTCAACTTGAAATCATGCAATTTAGGTAAAAAGAAAGCTTGGGCTTCATGGGTAAAAGAAACCCATGAATGAAACCCACATACCTTAGAATTTATTGATGAATATTTGAATGGAGACTTGAAGCTATGAATTCCTTAAAATCTAGAAGAGATTTGAATACTTGAATTTTCAGAGAAATATTAGTCTAATGGTTTGAGAGAGTATTGGGGAATGGCTTGGTTGATATGAAGGTAAAACATGCTAAGCATAGGTACTTTCACGCACGTAAAGACTTAGGCCCAAGACCTAAAAGTCTTGAACCAGACTAAAATAACTGGCACAAAATTACACTGAGGCGCGCTAGCTCACTGGAAATCACATTTTTGCGATTTTCAAATTTTGCTACGGTTGCTCTTAAATTATGGTTAGATCCATCCCCCACTCAATTTCGCCCCCTAAACAAGAATATGATGTCGGATTTTTGATATCATGTATGGATTTTGAGATATATGGGAACTATATTTTCGGGCACTTTCGAGGCATAATATCGACACTTTTGTCATGCCCCAAGTTGTCGTTAGGGCGGACTGGCACCCTTGCCGATAAGGATTGGGAGAACCAACCTATATTTATTCGCTTTTATACATATTATAAATAATTTTCTATGTTTGGTATGCTTATAGGGAGATAAATGGTAATAACAAGCTAAAAGGAGATGCATATAGCTAGGCCATTGGGGCCACAGTGCCTAATGTACGAGACATGACCACACTTTAGTTTACATAGTCTACAAAGCCTCTAGTCGAGAGAAGTATCCATAAATATTCGGGACAGGCCCTATCTGAATTAACTGTATAATATAAACATATAAACCCAAAATACGGACAAAGCTCCGAAACAACCTGGAGCTTGGTAACGGCAGCTGAATGTCCTGAACTCTATTGGGAAGATCTATTAGCACCTGTACCTATAGCATGAAATGCAGGTCCCCCGGAAGGGACTCAGTATGGGATAAATATACTGAATATGTAAGGTAACAAATACTATATATGAAATATAACTGAAATGAAATTATTCACTGATTGCGGATAAGAGACCACCTTTAATTATACTTTGGGATTAAGTACTTTATGTTCTTTATATTGCTTTACCTTTACTGTAAAATCTGTGCACAGCTGTACTCAAATGACAACTGATCAGTGGTGAACTGTATCGGGATCGTCCCTATGCTAGGTTCTCAATGAACCCCCTCAGGCTACCACCCATAAACTGTATTGGGATCATCCCTATGCTAGGTTCGCAATGAACCCCCTCGGGCTACCACCCATCAAAATTGTATACTTAATATTTCAATTACCATTGAGATGATTCTTTTGGTGGTCCTAATATTAGATAAATAAAGCTATATATGCAGCATGTGCCATGTAAGTAATCATACAATACAGTATGCAAATGAAAAGAGTATGTTGCATAGACAATGAAATGCGTATGAACTGAAGCAACTCATGAACATTGTTTAGCAATAAGAACTTATGTATTTTGTATCATATATGTATGTATATTTGAAGACAATTATATATAAGAGCATATGAATATGTGAAATATTGGAGGTATGGTTGATTTATCATGCTGGAGTGGATAAATGTCTTTGCTTACCGAAAGATCTATGTTTCATGCCAAATAATACGAAATCAAGTAACCTTACATACCTCGTTGTATGACCTCGTTACTACCTTGGAGTAGTTGTGGTTTTCCTCAAATATTTAACTATAGTATATTAATCAATAAGACTAGTATTAGCATCAAAACAATACTTCTAGGCAGTTCTATATCATAAAAATGATCACCCGGACAACAATCTTTCAACTAACAACGCAAAGATGATTCTTCAATCTTTTCACTTATAAACGTATTTTCTAACAACCATTCGTATGTAAATGTCATGTATATCTTATTTTTAGATCCATAACAGTCCTAAATTAGTCCACACAATCCAACACATAACAATTCTTCATACCATACAAACAAGCGGCATAACGCTACCACCTTTCACCATAC
>JAOTQJ010097302.1:0-11716 GCA_025642045.1 Solanum sejunctum
TCAACAAGTCTTAACATCAACATTCGACTCTTGTCTATGAAGCCTCTATCATTATCAAGTGGTGCCAATGACAGACCCATGACAACCTTAAAATAAAGTAAAATTGATCAAATCTAACTCTAAAAGCACGATGAAAATAAATGTGATGATTCCTCCGAAGTAGGGAAGGCTCATATAACACCCTACGATGTTTCTGAAATACCCCTAAAATATAATCATGCTCATAACGCGTCTTCCCAAGCTTGGAAAGAAAATTCGAGATCAAATTTGTAATCAGTACAAAATAATGGGTAAGAAAGTGGTCTCGACACAATTTTAGAACAACCGGATCAAAAATTAAATTTTTTGATCCGAAAATCGAGACAGTAAAGATGCGCATTGGGGATGCGACGCGGACCTGTTATGAACCCACACTTATACTTTTTTTTAATTTTTAGATGGGGGTTGAAATTTTGGAAATACACAGGTGCGAGGCAGGTCTGCATCGCGGACTTGTTTTCTCGACCTGTTCCACCGAAGTTTAAGATTTTAAAACTTTTGAGGAGCATTCTAAACTTTTTTCTACCCCTTCTAGACTTGATCCACTCCTAATACAAGTCATTTTTATCTTGAAAGGGTTTTAAAAGAACCTATTCTAAAGTCCTTATGCAAAAATTTAAGAAGAGGCCTTGAGTGAAGAAGAGGAGAAAGAACAAGGGTTCTAAGAATTGAGATTGATTTCTTGAAAAATTGAGTGTCAAACTCCATACTAGGTATATAAAGGCTACACAGAACATGAGAATATCCTCCCATGTGCCCCCTTGATTGAATTAGGTTGATAATTGATAGGTGATGGGTTAATGTTACAATTTCTTGAATGCTATATGAAAACTACTGTTATTCTACATGTATTTTCATAAGTTGACGGCCATCATAACTTTAATATTTGTTCAACTGACTAATTGAGCTATTGTAGAAACTATGCATGCTTAATTGTTAAAGAATCCATGAATAAACTTAGGGGTCGATGACTAGAGGCTGAATTTCGTATGTATGCATGATTGTTGTAGTCTAGGTATTGATTTAAGTGAGTATTGATGATAATGTTGCTGGAATTGATGGAGTGTGAGTCCCTTAGAGTCTTTAAGAGGTCACACTTGAGTTTTAAATAATATTCATAACATTCTCCAGTTGAGAGATGATGAGATGAGATGATTCCCTTGTCCAAAAGAGACTAAATGATGACAAACTTTGATGCTAATATTTATGAGCATGTTGAGTCCTTGGAAGAGTATTGAGCACCAAAAATAAGTAAGAGTGAGTCCCACTCGCACTCATTAAATACGTGGCCAACATGATAGAGGATTAGACCGTGAGAAATAGATATTTTCTTCATCCCAAAAGAGGATGTGATGTTATTATAAATCCCTAATGTATGCCCTTTCACCCCGGCAAGGTACTGGTCGGATGCCACAATGACATTGCTTCATTGTACCAACATCGGCTCATAGGTTATCGGTGTAGGTCCGAGAAACTCCCTAATAGATCCCTCTGATGATATTACTCTGATGTTGATGTGATAGTATTATCTTAATTGATGGTGATGTAATAGTGTTCTATTCCTTATCTAGAGTTAAGGTTGAAAAATCGATGAGTTGAGGTCATACTATATTGTCTTGCCTTTACTATTTACTTTAGTCATTTTACATATAGTACATTTCATGTACTAAAGCCAATTTGGCTTTACATCATTTTATGATGCAGATTCAGTAGATAAAGGACTTTAGTAGACTAATCATTGAGGTTCAGAGCTTTTTGATTTCAGATCCTGCTGAGTCCTCCCCTGCATTCAGAGGATGGTTATTTCTTTAGTCTTATTAAGTGTTTTCTTTGATTGTGGTAGCCATGGCCTGTCATGGTACCTTCTTAGATAGTAGTTATAGAGGTTTCATAGACGTAGATGGATGATGATAGATGTTTGGGTTGCTTTCCCTCTATTATTCTACTTTTAAACTAAGTTTATTTCCTTAATCTTTCTTCATATGATGGATGTTCATAATGAGTCTGATAGCCCACTGACAGTTAGAATATTTATTTAATACCTTCCACAAATAAATTAATTAAACAAATGTGATGAGACTACTGGTTCGCTTGGGGGCTAACAATAGTCTCCGAGTGCTAGTTACACCTAGGGTATCTTCCTGAGGTGTGACAAACTTGGTATGAGAGCTTAGAGTTCGAGTGTCTTAGGGAGTGTATGACTCCGTGTCTAGTAGAGTTTTGTTTATTGGTGTGTTGTGTACCACACTTCATAAGCAGAAGACTATAGGACATTAGCAAATGTTATATATATATTTATATATATCTGAATTCGTGCAATAAAGTTTAACTCTATGAAGAATCTCCTTTTAATATCGTACATTATACATATTGCAAAAAATGCCACCAAAGAGAACAACTACTCAGAGAGATGCCTCAAGCCCAACTACTGAGAACACCTAACCAAAAGGTCCCAGTTCAAACAGATACAAGGAGACGGGAATGCCCTGCCAGGACTGTTGAGGTCCTGCAGGCACCCCCTGCTCAGCCTCATCCATCTCCCAGTACAGAGGCAGATTTTAGGGGAGCCATCATTATGCTGACTCAATTGGTAGCCTCCCAGGGTAACAGTCGGGGTCCTCAAGCTCCTAGTTCTATCTCACAGGAGCATTCAGCTATAACCCGACTCAGAGATATCTTGAGGATGAACCCGCCAGTATATATGGGGTCAAAGGTGGAGGAGGACCGTAAAATTGTATTGATGAGATGTATAAGGTCCTAAAAGTGATGTATGATGATGAGATTGAGGGAGTGGAGATTGCTTCCTACCAATTGAAGGACATTGCTAATGTTCGGTACAACCAATGGGAAGAGAGTAGGGGTGAGAATACAGAGCCTATAGAATGGAAAGAGTTCGAAGCTGCTTTCCTTGACTATTTTCTTTCTCAATAGTTGAGTGAGGCAAACGTGGATAAGTTCATGAACTTGAAGCAAGGAGGAATGATAATCAAGGAGTACAATCATAAGTTTATTAAGCTGTCCAGGTATGCTTCAAAGATGGTCCAAGACATGAGGGCCAGGATGAGGAAGTTTGTGTCTGGTTTAAGTAAGCATATACAAAAAGAATACAAGGCAGCCTTGTTGATCCCCAACATAGACATCTCTAGGATTATAGTGTATGCCTAGAAAACAGAGGAGGATAAGAAAAGAGATAGGGAGGAGCAGATTAATATAAAGGCAAAATCATTAGGACATGATCCTAGCTAACAGAGGCAGAGTAAGGGTGACAAGTCCTACTTCCAGAAAAGATCATCTCATCATCCACCTTCTATAGCGAGTTTGCCAGTTAAGCCAAACAGGTATGATCAGGAGTCTCAGGGATTCCGAAATTTCAGGTCTCAAGGTGCCCAATCTCAGGCCAGTGTGACTCAAGGCCCAAAGGGAAAGCTGCCATGTGGCAATTTTGGGAAAATCCATCTGAGTAGGTGCCGGTTGGGCACGGATTCTTGCTTTCTATATGGGAGATGGGTAACTTCTATCATGAATGCCCAAAGAGGAGATAAGGTGAAGAATGAAATAGAGACAGTCCTCCACAACACCCCCAGCTGGCATTCATCAGAGGGGTCATACAACAGATACAAAAGGTAAGATGAATCACCTTTATGCTATGGGTAATCGACATGATTATGAGGCTACACTAGATGTTTGTTACAGGTATGCTTTGAGTCTTTACCTTTGATTGTTATGCATTGCTTTATCCGGGTGCCATCTTTTGTGACTTCTTATGTGGCTAGTAAGTTTGGGATTCTCCCAAACTGTTTGCTTGAACCTTTTGCTGCTTTCCACTCCAATTGGTGAGTTTATATTAGTTGAGAGGGTTTACAAGGATTGTATAGTATCTATTTATCATAGATACACCTTAGCTAACTTGGTGGAATTGAAGATGGTTGACTTTGATGTGATACTTGGTATGGATTGGCTTTATGTCATTATGCTTCTGTTGACTGAAGAACCCGAATAATTAAGTTCTAATTTCCTAATGAGCTTGTTCTAGTGTAGAAAGGGAGTTCTGTTGCACCTAAGGGCAAGTTCATCTCTTATCTTATAGCCAGAAAGTTGATCTCCAAAGGTTGTATTTATCACCTTGTGCGAGTTAAGTCTGGTGATGTTGAATCTTGTACACTTTAGTCAATCCTGATTGTAAATAAGTTTCTTGAGGTATTTTCTGATGATCTACCTAGAGTCCCTCTTGATAGGGAGATTGACTTTAGGATTGATGTCCTTCCTGATACCCAACCTATTTTGATCCCACCTTATAGAATGGCCCCCACAGAGTTGAAAGAATTGAAAGAACCATTGAAAGACTTGTTAGAGAAAGGCTTCATAAGGCCTAGTGGCTCTCCTTGGGGTTCTCCTGTCCTATTCACACATAAGAAAGATGGGTCTCTCAGAATGCGTATAGACTACCAGCAACTGAACAAAGTCATAATAAAGAATAAGTATCCTCTCCCTAGAGTAGATGATCTATTTGACCAACTTAAGTGTGCTACTTATTTCTCCAAGATAGACCTCAGATCGATTTACCATCAGTTAAAAGTGAGGGAAAGTGATATTCCAAAGATGTCCTTTAGGACACGATATGGCCATTCTGAGTTCTTGGTCATGTCCTTTGGGTTGACAAATGCACCTGCAGCTTTTATGGATTTGATGAACAGGGTATTCAGACCGTATCTTGATAACTTAATGATTGTGTTCATTGATGATATTCTGGTATATTCAAAGTTTGAAGAGGAGCATTCTAATCATCTTAATGTGGTTTGCAAATTCTCAAAGACCATGAGTTGTATGCAAAATTCTCAAAGTTATAGTTTTGGCTCAAGTCCGTGGCTTTCTTAGGACATGTTGTTTCAGGAGATGGTATTCGGGTGGATACTTAGAAAATTAAAGTGGTTAAGAACTGTCCTAGACTAACTTCTCTGGCGAAAATAAGAAGCTTCTTGGGTTTGGCAGGCTACCATACTAGATTTAGTAAGGGTTTCTCTCCTTTGTCAGCACCATTGACTAAGCTAACTCAGAAGAAGGCCAAGTTTCAGTGGTCTGAGAAATGTAAAAAGAGTTTCCAAGAGTTGAAGACTAGATTGTCTATAACACCAGTTTTGAACTTGTCCGAAAGGATGGGAGACTTTGTGATATACTGTGATGCATCCAGAGTTGGACTAGGTTGTGTGTTTATGAATAAGGGGAAGGTGATAGCTTGTGCTTCCAAACAACTTAAGATACATGAGAAAAATTATCCGAGTTATGATCTCGAGTTGGTAGCAGTGGTATTCACACTTAAAATCTGGTGTCACTACTTATATAGAGAGCATGTGGACATGTCCACTGACCACAAGAGTTTGTAATATGTGTTAAATTAGAAGGAGCTTAACTTGTTGAAGAGGAGATGGTTGGAGTTTCTCAAAGATTATGATATGAGCATCCTCTACCACCCAAGTAAGGCTAACATTATTACTGATGCTCTTAGCAGGTTGTATATTGGTAGCATTGCCTATGTGGAGGACGGGAAAAGAGAATTGACTAAGGAAGTTCACAGATTGGCTCGATTGGAGTGCAACATGAGGAGAACAATAAAGGTGAGGTCAATGTTAAGAATGGGTCCGCTTCATCCTCAGTGTCAGAAGTGAAGGAAAAACAAGACCAAGACCCTATCTTGTTGCGATTGAAAGCAGCGGTTCACAAGAATAAGGTGATGGTTTTCTCCAAAGGGGGAGATAGGGTGTTGAGATATCAAGAAAGACTATGCGTGCTTGATATTGATGGTATTCGAGAGAGGCTCTTGGCCGAAGCTCATTACTCTAGATATTCTATTCACATCGGTTCTACCAAGATTTATCATAACTTGAGAGAAGTCTATTGTAGAATGGAATGAAGAGGGACAAAGCTGAATTCGTCTCTAAGTTCCCCAATTGTCAACAGGTCTAGGTTGAACATCAAAGACCATGTGGATTAGTTTAGAACTTTGAAATTCCTAAGTGGAATTGGAAGAGGATCAACATAGATTTCATTATCGGCTTACTAGGATCCCAAAAATAGCATGATTCTATATGGGTAATTGTGGATAGAATGACTAAATTAGCCCACTTCTTGGCAGTCAAGACATCTAATATGGTTGAGGAGTATGATCGACTATACATTTGTGAGATTGTAAGGTTGCATGGGGTTCCCTTGTCCATTATCTTAGATAAAGGAGCTCAATTCACCTCTTAATTTTAGAGATCATTTTAGAAAGGATTGGGTGTGAAAGTGAATTTGAGCACAGCCTTCCACCCGCAGACAGATGGTCAAGCAGAGTGAACCAATCAACCTTTGGAGGATATGTTGAGAGCGTGTGTCATCAACTTCAAGGGAAATTGGGATGACTATCCACCATTGATTAAGTTTGCATATAACAATAGCTACTATGCCAACATTTGAATGATTCCTTACGGGGCATTATACGGGAGGAGATGTAGATCACTGATTAGCTGGTTTGAGATTGGTGAAGCTGAGTAAATTGGACCTAATATTATCCACTAGACTATGGAGATGGTACAAGTTATCAAAGGAAGGTTGAAGGTAGCACAAACTCATCAGAAGTCTTATACGGACATGAGGAGAAGAGACTTGGAGTTTGAGGTGGATAATTAGGTGTACTTGAAGGTGTCTCACAGGAAGGGTGTCATGAGGTTTGGCAAGAAAGGGAAGTTGAGTCCACATTATATGGAACCGAACTAGATTGTGAAGAGGATTAGGAAGGTTACTTATGAGCTAGACTTGCCTTCCAAGCTAGATAAAGTTCATATGGTGTTTCATGTTTTGATGCTGAAGAAGTGTTTGGGAGATCCCACCTATAACACCCAACACCTTAAAATATTGGCACAAAGCAAATGAAACATGACATGGTTTGGTCAAACTAGCGCTAATTTTTAAAAAGTGCTTGAATCTCGCATTAATGGGCTATATGTGTGTCTAACGATTAAGTGGGTCAAGCGAATATACGTTTTGTGTTGAATTGAGGAGATTATGGCCTTAAAATGAAGTAAGATAATTTAGGTACTTTTAGGACTTAAGAAGCTAGCAGGTGAATCACCTACTTATTTAGCTTAAATTTGCAAGCTAAACGGAGACGAGGTTCGACATCGAATTTGTCCAAGTTCGATTATAAATAAAGTCCGTATTAAGGGTGTAACTTTAGCCCATGTTTTAGCATAATAAATGGGATATATTATCAGACCAATAAGTATAACCAAAGGGGCTCAAAGACATCACAAGTTCTTGGATACTTTAGACCCAACCCAAGTGAACAAGAAAGCTGAAAATAGGCAGCCCAAGCCCATCAACTTGGAGACCCATTTAGGCCCAAGTTTGATGGCCAAGATAATGGTTAAGCAACTTGATAATGTGTGGTATAATATGGTCAAAATTTCAAGGGAAGGTCGGCATAATATCTCAATATAAAGAGCTCCAAAGCAGCTCCACAATTCATTATTCACTTGAACTCAAAAAAGACAGATTTGTCTTCAAAGTTCTCTCAACTTTTCTTCACGTTGTAAAGTAGCTAAAAGGGACTTATAGGATTCTTGGATAAGACCTAAACCTTGAAGTAAGTGGTAAGTAAGTTTACACATGTGTTTATTATGGTTTTCTTATGAAAAACAAGAAATAGATGCTAGTTACACTTGCTGAAATTTATTGGATAGATTCTATGCAGAAAGTTACTAAACCTTTTCCTTTTGTTTTGGTGATTTCTCTATGGTTTATGAGTGGTATTATGAAGATAACTTGGTGTTATTAACATGGTTTGAGTTATAAACATCACCCTAAGGTTACTTCCCGGATTTTGGTTTTATTTAACAAGCGCGTTTTATCAAGTTATCTTAAGTGTCATGTTGATTAGAACTTGCGCGCTGTTGTGTATAAGGCTATTAGCTCACGTACTTTCTTAAGTACTGTTATAAGACTGTTTTAGGTCTATCTATATGTGTAAATGTTTCTAGAACATTTTGGTTAAATTTTAAATAAGCTTGTAGTTGTCGACTTCGAAATGAAGCGAAGGACGTTATGCTGTCCATTTTTAGATTATGTGAAATTATGATGTGTTGTGCTTTATGGGCTATTGTACGACCGTTATGACATTAAAATAGGATGTACATGATGTTTACATACTAATGTGTGTTAGAAAATACGATTAGGGGTGGAAAGGTTAAAGTAATACGCTCGTGTTTATAATCACCTGCTTGCTGCCGATGTATTATTTTCTTATGTGATTGGGATACCAAGGTGTATCTATTAGTTATTAATTCTAGTTTTATCACCTACTATATTGTAGATAAGTATTTGGAGGAAGAAAAGGTTATCTTGAGATAGTAACAAGGTCCGACAATGAGGTATGTAAGGTTACTTGATTTCGTATCATTGGCATGAAAGATAGATCTCTCCTTGGTACATAAAGGCATTCACCAACTTCGACACAACTATTAACCATGTCGCCACTCTTGAACATGTTCATATGATTTCATACATAGTCATCTTCAAAACTGCATACATGTTTGGATACCAAGTTACATGAGTTCTTGTTATAGAATAAAGTTCACAAGTTGTTCCATTTCATATCTATTTCATTGTTTATCCAATGTACTCTTTTATTTGTCATATTGTCTTGTATGATTATCTACATGTCACATGATACCTATACAGTCCTACATCTCCGATATTGTGACCACCAAAAGAACCATCTCAAAGGTAATTGAAAGATAAAGTATACAATTTTGATAGGTGGTAGCCCGAGGGGGTGGAAGTAATACCTAGCCAGCGATGTTCCTATCACGGGTGGTAGCCCGAGGGGGTTAAGGAAGAACCTAGCAAAGAGACGATCTTGATATCCTAAGGGTTGGAAGAATCACCTAGCCAGGGAAATATCTTATTACGAGGTGTAGCCCCAGGGGTTAAGGAAGAACCTAACGAGGGACAAACTCGATACAGTTCACCACTTATCAGTTGGTCATTTGTATTACAGCTGTGCATAGATTTTGCAGTACAGATTCTATAGTAAAGGTAAATCAATATAAAGCACATAAAGTACATGATCCCACAGTATAACTAATGGTGGTCTTTTATGCTACACCAGTGTACAGTTTCACTTGAGCTGTTATATCATATACAGTGTTTCCTGCCTTACATACTCAGTACATTATCTCATACTAACGTCCCTTACAGGGGACCTGCATTTCATGCTACATGTACAGGTGCTAGTAGATCTCTCCAGTAGGAGTACAGGATATTTAACTGCTGTCACCAAGATCCAAGTTACTTCGTGGCTTTGTATATGTCTAGAGCTTACATGTTTTTATTACATAGTTTGTTGAGGCGGGGCCTATATCGACCCTTCTCAGATGTTTTTTCTTTAATTAGAGGCTTTGTAGACTATGTAAAGTAATTTTTGGTCAAGTCTCGTATCTTATATACCGTGGCCCCAATGACTTAGTCATATGCATTTCCTTTTGGCTTGTTATAACTGTTTAGCTTCTTAAAGGCATGTCAAACATACAAACCCCTTATAATATATATAGAAAGCATATAGTTACAGGTTGGTTCTCCCGAGCCTTATCGGCAATGGGTGCGAGTCCGCCCTATGGGTCTTTGGGGGGTGACAAAAGTGGTATCAGAGCGGATCATCCTAGGGAGTCTACAAAGTCGTGTCTATGTAGAATCTTATTTATCGATGTGTTGTGCACCACATTTATAAGTAGGAGGCTACGTGGCATTTAGAAGTTGTTACTTTCTTTCCATTCTTTAGATCATGCCATAAAGTCAAGTGTAAGAGGTGCATTATGTCTAATTCCTAAATTGTTTTGTACAACAAGTATACCAGAAACAAGGTAGAATAAAGGTAAAGGGAAGAGAATGGAAGTGGTGGTTGGTATACCCAGCCAGGTGAGACAACAAAATGAGATTCGAGAGAGGTCTTTATCGCAGACATCTCCAACTCCTCCAGTTCCTAATGAACCAGAGAGTAGTGAAATTCCCCCAGATCCACCTATTGATGCTACCGTGAAGGATCTGAGAAATGCAGTCCAACTATTGACCCCTATAGTTGCTAGTCAAGGTCAAAGGCAGGAAGGTCCAGTTATGGGTACAGGTGATACAAATACGGCAGCTAGTACCAAGGTACGTGATTTTCTTAATTTGGACACTCTAACCTTCACTGGGTTAGATCCTAATGAAGACCCCCAAGACTTTATTGATCAGATTCAATATACTTTAGATGTTACGCACATGAGTGGTACAGAAGCAGCCGAGTTAGCGACATATAGGCTGAAGGGTGTGGCTATATTATGGTATGAAGCTTGGGAACAATCTAAGGGTATAGATGCACCTCTAATTACCTCGAAAGAATTCAAAGAGGCATTTCTTGACTATTATTTTCCATTAGAAATTCGAGAAGCCCCTGAAGATCAGTTCCTAAATCTACATCAGGGAAATATGAGTGTGAGGGAGTATATTCTCCAATTTAATTCATTAGCAAGGTATGCTCCTAATGTAGTTGTTACAATGTCAGCTAGAGTTCATCGATATGTAGACAGGTTGGATACATATTTGGTCAGAGACTGCACCATTGCTTCCCTGAACAAAGATATGGATATAGCAAGAATTCAGGCTTTTACATAGAAATTAGAAGATCAGAGGCAGAGGAGAAGGACACAAGAGTTGGAGAGGGGGCGGGCCAAAAGAGCCAAGTCTATAGGGCAGTTTGCACCACCCTAAAGTGATCTTAGGCCTCGGTTTACTAATAGACCGCCTAGGCCATCATCCTCATACACTGCAGCTAATACTCCACCACAACTTCAAGGGCCTCGAAGTAATCAATTTAGTTCGAGGAATGAAGGGCAAGGTACCTGGACAACGGGATATTCAACAGGCTAACAAATGACTCCTAGGCAGCCTTGTAGATAGTGCGAAAAAAGTTATCCGGGTATATGTCGTGTTAGGATAGATGTTTACTATTGGTGTGGTATGTCATAGCATATAATGATAAAGTGCCCAAGGACACGTATGGGTGGTATGACACAATCTACTGCATCAGCTGTTGCATCATCATCATTAGTTCCTCCAACAGGCAGGGGTCAACAAGCACCTATGGGTCATAGTAGAGGTGTTAGAGGGACAGCTAGCTCTAGTAGGGTCCAAAATCGCACTTATGCACTGGGGAGTCAACAGTATTTGGAAGCTTCGCCTGATGTGGTCACAGATACATTGTCCATCTTTTCACATATGGTATATGCATTAATTGACCCTAGTTCTACACTATCATACATCACTCCACTAGTTGCTAGTTAGCTTAAGAGAATACCCAAATTATTGAATAAATCATTTGAAGTATCTACACCAACTAGTGAATCTATTATGGCTTGAAGGGTTTATTATGACTGCGTAGTAACTATTTGTGACTGTGACACATTGGCTGACCTTATTTAGTTAGAAATGGTGGAATTTGATGTTATTATGGGTATGGATTGGTTAGCTTCTTTCTATGCCACGGTGGATTGCCGAACTAAGAAAGTGTACTTCTACTTTCCGAATGAGGCAGTTTTGAATGGAAGGGCAATGTTGGGGCACCAAAGGAGAAGTTTATCTCTTACTTTAAGGCCAAAAAGATGAT
>JAOTQJ010097313.1:0-11716 GCA_025642045.1 Solanum sejunctum
CCACAAGGTGGATTTCTTTACTAATCCAAGGTCATACTAGATTTGACTTGGGACGTTGTGAACTAAGGTTTGGCTTACATTGGGACTTCTCATCATACCTATTATTTGAAGATGGTGCACTCACTGAAGATAGTGGGGACGTGGAGGCCTTTTTTGGAAGTAGGAGTTATCTCACTTATTCTGCTTAGATTGGCTAGGCTCAGGCCCTTCTGACTTAGCCTTTTTACTTGAATTCTCCTCTTTATCCCTCTTATTTTCCTCCTCAAGTTGTTGGGCATACACGATAAATTTAGAGATGTCTATGCTTGGGATCAACATAGTTACTTTGCATTCCTTCTTCATCTGTTTTCCTAAGACAAATCTGAACTTTCTCATTCTAGCTTTCATGTCCTGAACCATCTCCGAAGCATTACAAAACAGTTGGATAAACTTGAGACTATACTCTTTAACCTTCAACCCATCTTAATTTAGGCTCTCAAACTCTTCAATCTTAGCCTCCCTCTACCTCTGAGGAAAGAAGTGATCAAGAAAGACACTTTTAAAATCACTCCAATTAGTAGGATTTACATCCTCACCTCGACCATTTTCCCATTAGTTATACCAAATGTTCACCATATCATTAAGTTGATAGGAAGCAAGTCCAACTCCCTCAGCCTTAGTCGCATATGTTATTTTCAGAATCTCCCATATCTCATCCATGAAATCCAGTGGCTCTTTCTCAACCTTTGACTCTATGAATACTGGTTGTTTCATCATAAAGAAATATCCTAAATCTAGGTGCAGCAGTCGGCTCTTGGGAATTGGAACTAAGAGACTATAAACATAGATTCACACTCTGGATGGCTACAAACTGAGTAAGCATGGTGATAGCTCCTCTGAAATTAGCCTCTGTTATAAGCAGTATGTACTTGTGGAATCCCAGCGGCTCAAGCAGGTCGACCCTGACCTCTCGTCTCCATCAAAGTAGGGATATATAGTGATTCTCATTTTTAGAGGATAAAGCATCTCTTTGGGAGGTGGTATGCTTAGGAGGCATGATCTGCAAATAGGTAAAACACAAATCAGATAAGTACTTTAATACAGTTAAACTCTATTGCACAAACTCAAAATACAAAACAAGGGTTATTATTCCTAATGTCCTATTGCCTCATGCTTATAAAGTGTGGTGCACAACACATCCATAAACAAGACTCTTCTAGGCATGACCTCATAAATACCGTAGGACTCTTGAACATTGTGCTTTGATATCAAAATTGCTATACCCTGAGAAAGTGCCTTGGAGTGGCCGACACTTGAAAAAGCATTGTTGATTCCCCAAGAGAACCACCTGGCCTTATCATCACATCATACTCAACAATAGAAGAAAGCTCAAAAAAAAGCTATTGGTTTAGATAGATAAGTATCTTCAATAATAGTTTTCAATGAACAAAATTTAAAAAATAAATAATGATTGACTATCTCTACTTAATGTCTATGAAGCCTTTATCCAATCCAGGAAGTGCCAAGACAAGTCCTGGGCTACTTCAAAATGAAATACTTATAATACTCAATAAAAGAAAGAAAAAGGCTCCTCCAAATAATAAAGAGCACTCACTAAATCTAGAAACAAGATTTTAGACTTCAATAATGCGCTTGTTGAAAGCCCCTATCTCTTGTATCTGCATCCTTAACGATGCAGACCCAAATGGACATCAGTACATTGAATATATTGGTATGCAAGATGGATAAGGAAATATGTTAGGCTTAGATACAAATCAAAAAATCAACTCAATAATCCATGACTCAACTCAACAAAGGATGGACAATTTGTATAGTAAAATAATGCTCCTAGAAGAAATACTAGCATGCAACTCAGTCAAATAAGTTATGTACAATCTGGGAGTTTCTCTAACTAACAACCATCACATATGAGCTGGTGATAATATAACATTAGCACTATCATTGCCTCAGCCATCTAATACTTGTCAAGGCAAGGGATGATCAAAGCAATTTGGATAAAAAATATCTATCTTTTTGGGACATAAGAGGCATAACCCTTATCCAATGTTGGTAATGTAGTTTATTGGTTTGAGTTCGAATTTACTTGTACACATATTGGTGCTTAATACTCATCCTAGAGACTTAATATGCTCAATCAGTCAACTTAGTATCAGCTTTATATTAATTCGCTCAACAAATCAACCAATTAGGACCATCAATCATGTATGCTATTGGGACTCATCAATTATTCAAGATTCTAACTCAAATATTCATTCAAACTTTGATCAATCATGCTCATCACATAAGAATATGTAAGGTTTTCATTATATATATACAAGTTATATGCTCCTCATACTCATGTTACTTAACTCATACATTCACAATTATGATCTCAATTCAGTCAATGCAACAAGGATTGCATAGAATATTATAATTTAGGATTCATAATGTTACCATAAATTAATGTTCTGAATTCATGAAAACAACATTCAACTCATCAATTTATTTATAATATATGCAGGAAAATTCAGTAATAAATGAACATAACTCAACGATTAGGATTAGGGAATTTCACTAATCAATTCCTGCACTCCAATTCAAATCATGCAAACAAAAGGGCAAGTGGATGAATTCAGTCCAATGATTTAGGTATCCTTACATACCAAGAACAAAGTTTGACAATCAATTTGCATAGGTTTCTGTTCTAATCATTTAAGTCTCTAGCTTTTTTTCTCATACTCTTAACCCCAGGCTTATGTTAGAATGCATAGAATACTTAGGAATGGTTTTAAAAGAACTTTTTAAGACAAAAATGACTTGTATTAGTTATGGGTTACGTTTAGGAGGGGTAGGAAAAGTCTTGAATGTGCATTAAAAGAAATTGTAAATTTTGAACTATCGAGGACTACTTAGTCCACATCACGGATTTGGTCCCTCACAGTATATCTTTTGTTAAAAGTTTTTCAGTCGATTTTCTAATCGTATAGAAAATAATAGAATAACAATTAAGTGCAAATTAGTGATAAATCCACGACACAGATGTGTCACATACTCTTTTGGAAGTGCATCTTTGCCCCAAAAAAATTATCTTTTGAGTTTATTGCTCTAAAATTCAACCAAGACTTTTTTCACACAATTGTTTGTGATGATCGCGATTCTAGCCTTGAATTTGCCAAACAAATTTGGAAAGACGCATATACAAGCGTTCTCTCGTCTTGGAATATTTTGATAATTTTATAGGCTGTAACTCCCTATTTGCTTGAAACGCACTCTAAGGGAAGGCAACACATTGGCTTTTTTTTTTGCTAATTTATCCATTAATTTTGCAAGTATTTACATGGTGTAAAATTTTCAAGATATTCTAATTCTAGCAAATAAAATTGTGAAATGTGAATAAAATTAGTTTGCCTCATTCAAGGCATACTCCAATAAACAACATAAACTAGATTTAAATTACATTTGTTGTTTATGTTGAATACCTCTTTGCCCAAAAGAAGAGAATCATTAAACTTCCTGGTTGCATATTGTAACACCCCCTACTTCCTTCTACCTAAGCTGGAGTAAATACACACATGATGCTGTGAAAATATTAAGAAAAATACTATAGAACAAGGTTCACAAGGATCGTTTGTGACTCGTGGATAGGGCTATGACTCATAAAATGGGTCTCGTAAAAACATTAAATGACTTAGTCAAATTTTCTAAGTCTAAGACCTATATATGAGAGGTGGTTTAGGACTTGTTGAATTGGTTACGACTCGCATAGGAGGTTTTTGATAAATTTTAGTAACTCAAATTTCAGGACCCCTTAATTACGAGAGGTAGTTTACGACCTGTAAAACATTTTACAGCCCGTAGAAGAGGTCTCATGGAAATTTTCAATAACTTAGATTTTCATACCCTTCATTCACGAGAGGCTGTCTATGACTCATATAATGGTCTACGACTCGTAGACAGGGTCTTGTAGGCCCAAGCAACAGTTTTTAAGAGGGATATTTTTATCTATTTTGATCCCTTTTAATTCAACACTTAGACATTTTGGACTTAATGAATGTCCTAAAACACAATCCTAAATGTATTTTCCACCATTCTTCACACAGGACTTTCTTGGCAATACTAGGGGAGGGAGAAGAGTAAGGGTTTCTAATTCAAGTGTGAGGATTGATTGAATCTGATAGTTTCTTCCTTTCCCAGGTATGTAAGTCTTACTAAAGTATGGATCCACATTCGTTCACATGCCACTCTCATCTACTTAAGTCAAAATATGGGAAAGAGTTGAAATTTGGGAAATCCTATTTTCTATTATTGAAATTCTTTATTTACTATGAATTTTCTTGATAATGTAGTAGAGTTATATTTTATCCATTATGATGTCTTTTATACGCATTCTTTCTTCCACTTTCGAGTTGATATGACGATGAGGTCAAGCGGTTCACTTGAGGACTAGCAATAGCCTCTGAGTGCCTCTCGGGGTGTGACAAACTTGGTATTAGAACACAGAGTTCAAGTATCCTAGGGAGTCTATTAAGACATGTCTAGTCGAGTCTTGTTATGGGTATGTTGTGCACCATATATCATAAGCAGGAGGCTATAGGACATTAAGAAT
Source organism: Solanum sejunctum (assembly GCA_025642045.1). Taxonomy (NCBI): domain Eukaryota; kingdom Viridiplantae; phylum Streptophyta; class Magnoliopsida; order Solanales; family Solanaceae; genus Solanum; species Solanum sejunctum. Next base: position 4,586 of record JAOTQJ010097313.1, read on the forward strand.
CGTTATCCTTTCTTGTGATCTAAGTTTGTGTAATAGAGTTAAAACTCTACAAATCTCTCTTCTAATGTGTGCATTATGCGCTTGTAGATCATGCCTCCTAAACGTACCATGACCCTAAAGAATACTTCAGCTAGCAATGTTGAGAACCCTACTTCAAAGGTGCCTCCTTCAATGGAAAAGAGGGGTCAAGGTCTGCCAGAGCCACTAGTGTTCTTAAGACATCTATTTCTCCAGCTTCTCTTACTAGACAGGCTGAATTTAGAGGATATATCATTATGTTTACTTAGTTAGACGTTGTCAGAGCAGGAACCAGGGTTCAAAGACTGCTAGTTATAGCTTTTAGGAGCCAACATCTGCCTCTAGACTAAGAGACTTTTTGTGGATGAACCCACCTGTCTACATTGGGTCCAAAGTTGAGGAGGACCCTCAAAAATTCATTAATGAGTTCTTGAAGGTGTTGCAAACTATGTATGTGACCAAGATCGAGGAAGTTGAGCTTGTTTCCTACCATCTTAAGGATGTGGCTATTGTCTAGTACAATTAATGGGATGAGAGTCTAGGTGAGAATGCTGAGCCCACTGCTTGGGAGGAGTTTGAGAGTACTTTCCTTGATCACTTCTTTCCTCAGGAGTTGAGGGAGGCAAAGGTTGAAGAGTTCATGAATCTAAAGCTGATTGTTAAAGAGTATAGCTTGAAATTCATCTAGTTATCTAGATATGCCCTAGATATGGTCCAAGATATGAGAGCGAGGCTGAGGAAATTCGTATCTACAATGGGTAGGCATGTGAAAAAGAAGTGTAAGGTGGCATTACTGATTGTAGATATGGATATCACCAGAATGATGGTTTATGGCCAGCAAACTAAGAAGGATAAGGAAAAGGACATAGAGGAGCATTGAGTAAAAAGGCCAAGTCAGCAGGTCCTGAGTCCAACCAAACTAAGCAAGGTAAAGAAGATAGGTCTTATTTCTAGAAGAGGTCCTCTAGCTATGCACCATTTTCAGCTAGTACGCCAATCCCTAGCCATAGGTATGAGTATAAGTCCCAAGGTCAGCCAAACATTAGGGCACAGGGTGTATAGTCCTAAGCTAGTGTGACTCTTGGCTCTAAAGAAATGCTACCTTGTGGGAAATTTGGCAGGATGCATTTGGGAGAATTTAGAGATTGAGAGAATGGTTGGTACAAGTATGGCTAGTAGGGCCATTTTTAGAGGGAGTATCCAATGTTGGACAATAAGGCCCAATCCTCTACCACAGCACCACCAACAATGGGTAACCAAAAAGGTGTTGCAGCAGAGGCTGGGGTTGAAACAAACCATCTATATATGATAGGGAACCAATTAGACCAAGAGGTTGCACCAGATGTTGTGAAGTATGCTTTGAGTTTTTACCTTTTCTTGCTTTGATTTACTTGATCTAAGTGTAACTTGTCCTTTTGAAATACCATATGTGGCTGGTAGATTCGAGATTCTACTTGAGTAATAGATTGAGACATTTTCTATTTCTACTCCTATTGGTGAGTCCATTTGAGCTGAGATAATCTATAGAGATTCTGTAATGTCCACCTATCATAAGGATACTTTTGCCAATTTGATTAAGTTAGATATGGTCAATATTGATGTGATCCTTGGTATGGACTGACTTTAAGCCTGCTATGCCCTTGTTGATTGCAAACTCGGACAGTCAAATTTCAATTTTTAAATGAGCCTAATATTGAGTAGAAGGGAGATTCTGTTGCGGTAAAGTTTAAGTTTATTTCTTACCTTAAGTCTCGAAGACTAATCTATAAAGGATGTATCTACCAACTCGTGGGAGTCAAGTTTGATGATGTTGATCCCTCTTCTGTAGAGTCTGTCCCAATTATGAGCGAGTTTCTTGTGGTATATCCTGAGGATCTACCGGGAGACCCTCTTGATAAGTAGATCAGCTTCAAAATTAATGTTTTTCCTAACACCCAACCTATTTCCATTCCACCTTATAAAATAGCCTTTGTAGAGTTGAAAGAGTTAATGGAGCAGTTGAGGGACTTACTAGAAAAGGAATTTGTAAGGCCAAGTGTCTCTATATAGGATGCTTCGATCTTGTTCGTGCAAAAGAAAGATCATTCCCAGAGGATGTGTATTGACTACCATCAGTTTAATAAGGTGACAGTCAAGAATAAGTATCCCCTTCTGAGGATTATGACTTATTCGACAAACTTCAGGGTTCTATTATTTTCTCTAAGTTAGACCTTAGGTCAAGCAATCACAAATCAAAAGTGAGAGAATGTGACATACAGTAGATGGTTTTCGAACTAGATATAGTCACTTCGAATTCATGGTGATGTCATTTAGATTGACAAATACACCAGCGACCTTCATAGACATGATTAATAGAGTACTCAGATAGTATTTTCACATGTTTGTGATCATGTTCATCGATGATATTCTAGTGTGTTCCAGCGATAAGGAAGATCATGCCAATAACCTTAGAATCGCTTTATAGATGTTCAACGATAATGAGTTATATGCATAGTTTTCTAAGTGTGAGTTTTGGGTCAAATCTATGGATTTCTTTGGGCATGTGGTTTTTCGAGATGGAATTTGAGTGGATACTCAAAAGATAGAGTCGATTAAGAATTGGCTAAGACAAACCTTACTGACTGACATAAGGAGTTTTTTGGGATTGGCCAGCTATTACTAGAGGTTTATTGATAGATTTTCTTCCCTATATGCACTGTTGACTAAATAGACTCAGAAGAAGGTCAAGTTTCAATGGTATGACGAGTGCGAGAGAAGTTTCCAAGAGCTAAAGATGTGATTAACTACCATACTAGTGTTGACCTCGTCTGATAGGATAGATGGATTTGTCATCTACTGTGATGCTTCAAGAGTGGTTTAAGGATGTGTGGTGATACAGAGGGCGAAGGTTGTTGCTTATGCTTCTAGACAGCTTAAGGTGCATGAAAAGATTATCCCACTCAAGACTTGTAGTTGGGACTGGTGGTGCTTGCTTTTAAACTATGTCCCCACTATTTATATGGAGCACATATTGATGTATTCATAGACCATAAGATCTTGCAATATGTCTTCACCCAGAAGGAGCTTAACTTGAGACAGAGGAGTTGGCTTGAGTTTGTCAAAGACTACAATATGAGCATTTTTTACAACCCAAGTAAAGCTAATGTGGTGCTAATGCTCTTAGAAGGTTATCCATGGGGAGAACCACCCACATAGAGAAGAAGAAGAGAGAGTAGCTAAGAAAGTTCATAGAGTGACACAATTGGGAGTTCGATTAGATGAGTTAAGCGAAGGAGGAGTTTTATGCATAATAGGTTTGCATCATCTCTAGTAGTAGAGGTGAAGGAGAAACAAGATCAAGATCCTGTCTTATTACAATTGAAGGAGGATGTGCATAAGTAGAAGATGATGGCTTATGTCAAAGGGGGAGATGGGATATTGAGATATCAAGACAAACTGTGGGTTCCAGATGTTGATGATGTTTGAGGGAGGATCATGGTATGGGTCCATAATTCCATATGTTCCGTCTATACAGGGTCTACCAAGATGTACCATCACTTGAGGAATGTCTACTAGTGGAGTGGAATGAAGAAAGACTTTGTTGAGTTCGTTTCTAAGTGCCCAAATTGTGAACAAGTTAAACTTGAGCACCAAAGGCCATGTGGAGCAGCTTAGAATTTTGAGATTTAAAAATGGAAATGGGAGATGATCAACATTGACTTTGTCACCGGCTTACCAAGGTACCACAGACAACATGATTCAATTTGGGTAATAGTTGATAAGTTGACCCAATCTGCCCATTTATTAGCAATCAAGATAACTGACATCGCGGAGGATTATGCCTGACTATACATAAGTGAGATTGTTAGATAACATGGAGTCCCTTTATCTATCATCTTGGATAGTATAGATTAATTCATTATCCAATTGTGGAGATCTTTTTAATGTTCGGGTTCTAAGGTACATCTTAGCATTAGTTTTCACCCGCAGACGGATGGCCAAGAAAAATATACTCTTCTGACCTTAGATGATATGTTGAGGGCCTGTGCCATTGATTTTAAATGTAATTGGAATGACTACTTGCCTTTGATCGAGTTTTGTATACAACAACAACTTCCACTCGAGCATTCAGATAGCCCCTTATAAGGCACTTTATGGGAGAAAATGTAGGTTTCTGATTAGGTAGTTTGAGGTAGGTGAAGTAAAGTTGATTACACTCTACTTGGTCACCAATATATGGAGAAGGTGAAAATCATTCAAGGAAGGTTGAGGACTGCACGAAGTTGGTAGAAATCCTACACAGATGTCAGAAGAAGAGACTTATAGTTTGAGGTCAATGATTGGGTGTATTTGAAAGTATTGCCCAAGAAGGGTGTGATGAGGTTCGGAAAGAAGGAAAATTTGATTTTGAGGTACATTTACCCCTATCAAATCACAAAGAGAGTGGGTAACATAGCATATGAGTTAGAAATACCATCAAAGTTAGCACCTAACCACCTAGTCTTCCATATTTCTACGCTCAAGAAGCATTTGGGAGATCCATAGTTTGTAGTGCCTATCAAGAATATTTAGTGAAAGACAATATGATTGATCAGGAGATTCCTATCCAAATTGTTGATCATCAGGTCACTAGTTAAGACCAAAGAGGCTACATCTATCAAAGTATTGTGAAGGAACCAATTCATAGAAGAAGCTACTTGGGAGGCTGAGGAGGATATAAAGGCCAAATACCCTCACTTAATTCGGCATGTTGATGATGAGATAGTTAATGGTAATGAATTTTTCCTCCAAAATTCTTGAATTCCCATTCCTTGTGTTTTTCTTTCATTCTTAGTATGATAGATAATAATGTTTTAGAGTCAGAGTGAAGATTGATGTGGTGTATTGACTGCTTGATTGTTTTACTTGCTGAATTTATTGATTTACTGATTGCATGGGCGAGATGAGAGCTGGTTAGTTGTTAGAGACCATAGGGAGATTTGTGCCTTTAGCTAAATCTCTTGGTTTCTATTCATTCGAGGATGAATGCTCCCACGGGAGAGATAATATAATGCCCCCCTAATTCCTTCTACCTAATCTAGAGTGAATGCATCAAATGATGCTAAGAAAAGATTGAGAAAAAAGTTGTAGAAGAAGGTTCATGAGGACTATTTACGACTCATAGATAGGTCTACGACTTATATAATGGGTCTCATAAAACACCCAGATGGCTTGGTGAAATTTTCTAAGTTTGAGCCTATATACAAGAGGTGGTTTACGACTTGTAGAACTAATTACGACTCGTAGAGGAGATTTTGTGATAAATTCTAGTAACTCAAATTTCATGACCCCTTGATTATGGAAAGTAGTTTACAACTCATAAAACATTTTAAGGCTCAAAGAAGAGGTCTCATGGCAATTTCTAGCAACTTAGATTTTCAGACCCCTCATTCACAAGAGGCTGTCTACGACTCATAGATGGGATCTCGTAAACCCAGGCGATAGTTCTAAGAGGGGTATTTTTGTTTATTGCAGTCCTTTTTTATTCAACCCTTGGATGTTTTGGACTTAAATTAAGTCCTGAAATACAACCCTAAAAGTATTTTCCACCATTCTTCACACTTAGGGCTTTCTTGAGAACACTAGAGGAGGGAGAAGAGCAAGGGTTTCTAATCTAAGTACAAGGATCAATTGAAGTCTGAGTGTTTCTTCCATTCTCAGGTATGTAAGGCACACTAAAGTATGGAACCACATCCATTCACACACACCTCTAATCTACCGGAACATCATTAGAATCATTTAGTGAATTGTCTTTTCTTCTTCACCTCCCTCTCTCCCTTCCTCCACCCTTTCTTGTACAACAATTCGAAACATTCTGGTCTACATGCATTTGGAGAGTCAATGAGGGAGATTATATTCGTGCATCGCACATGTTTATCACATCAAACAAAAATAATAAAATATCCCAAATTTGTTTCAAAAAGAAATTCTCACATTTGTGACACCACTAATTAATCAATAATGGTGATATTTTTTAGTAGCTCTTTGCAAATTCTACATTTAAAAACACTCTTCAACATCACTTGCCGTCAAATTAAATTATCCATCTTCTTTCATACGTTGAAAAAAAAACTAATAAAAGAAAGTCAAATCAAGTATTTTTTCCCTTAATTGTAAACTTATACATTCGATTCTTAGCATGTAAACTTTATAATAAATAAATCATATAAAGAGAGAAACAAATTTTTAAAAAAGTACCTAGTTTTCTTGAATCTTGATTTACTGTATAGAATAATGAAAACAAAGAAAGAAGGATATATAGGAAAAGGGAAAACGACAGGTTTTTCCAAGAAGTAACAAAAAGTCAAAGAAGCTTGAATTTTTTGGGTTGTTATTACAATAAGTAGTATGTGTGAAATGGTTTTTTGAATTACAAAAGACAATGATGTGAACAAAATTAGTTTTATGTATATGACAATAATAATTGTGATACTCAACTATTCCTTCTGTGGTTTCTAATACCATGAATGATACAAGGAAACTTCACTCTTTCGAAATTTAGTGAAGACCCTATATATGTATACTACGGACTTACCATTATTTTGGGAGTCAATGAGGGAGATTCTAGTATTTGGTGGGATAACTGGACCTAAAAAGGATCCTTGGCTACTATGTACCTAGATATTAATAATAATCTATTTTTATTTTATTACTAGTTTTGGGTATGTCCATTGCACGAGTGTCATGTCAATATAAAGATTGTATTTATAATGTAGGCAGGTTTACCTCTACAGAACACGAAGATAGAGAGACCTCCTCAATAACCTGGGGCTTGATGAGATTTAAGAAAAGCATTGGAAATAATGTAGAAAAACATAAGAAATTAAATATCGTGAAACATCAGTATATATAATAAACTATTCAAGCTTTTTAAATTGTAAAAAAAGAATAATTTATCAAAATCACTTAAACAAAGAGAGAAACCCAAAAAATTACAACAAAAAAATAGAAAAGTATAAAGTTAAACTCACCGCTTATCGCATGCAAACAAACTAAACCAAATGGGATGGACTCTTTCATCCAAAACTCTAGAACTATCACTGCTTGTACCTCCTGCTGCCTTAGTAGTAACTCCAACTTGTGCCACATTACTAT
>JAOTQJ010097354.1:0-11711 GCA_025642045.1 Solanum sejunctum
CCTTCTTATATTTTTTAAGTGTTGAAGTCTTCTAAATGTTGAAGACAAAATTGAACCAAGGAAGGTATATATATATACACACAACTTTCTAAAATTACAACATAAGGGTTCCTAGTTAGCCCATTGACCAATTAGGTCCCCAAACTTTTCCATTTTAATCCAATTAAGGACTCCCGACTTCAACTTAATTTTTACCCGCAGAATTCACTTGATCCCATACTCTCGCACCATAAGTTAGTAAAACTTAAAATACACCTCAATCACAACAATTTTCCCGAATGAACAATTAACTTCCATTTAGTTACTCACGGGGTCTAACACATACGTAGTAAAACCCTCATGTAAAATACATTGAAATCCATTATCAAGATTGAACCATCTCATAGTACAAAACATGCATAGTCACAATAGATAAACCATCTCATAGTACAAGATTGAAATAGGTAGACATGTGTTTACAATCAGCATTTCATAAACCCCAACATAGTTTATAATCATAATCACCCATAAGTAATGCAACATGAAAACATGCTATTTTCGTAAAATAGTGAAACGATCCCAAAAAGTACTTGAAAAAGATGTGGCTCAAAAGTGCTCAGAATCATAATTTTTATATATTTCAAAATCCGTGCATGATATCTAAAATCCAACTTCATATTCTTGTTCATGGGACAAAATTGAGTGAGAAATAGATCTAACCCCAATTTTAGAGCAATCGCATCAAAATTCGAAAATGGAAAGTGAGCGATTTTCAGTGAGCTAGCGCACCTTAGGCGTACCGCGCCAAGGGCGCACCAGTGTGTTATTTTGTGACCAGTTTTTGGTTCGGTCCAAGACTTTTGAGTCTTGGATCTAAGTGTTCTCATACGTAAAAATACCTATGCTTAGCTCTATTTCACCTTCATATCATCCAAGATATTCCCCAATACTAACTAAAATACTTAAACAAATATTTCACCCTAAATTTCAAATCTCAAAACTCATCTAGATCTTAAGGTTGTCATTCAAGCTTCAAGTCTCCATTTTTAATCTTCTTCAAGGATTCTCCAAAGTAAAGGTATGTGGGTTTCATTCATGGGTTCTTTTCACCCATGAAGCTCAATCTTCCTTTTTATAAAAATTGCATGATTTCAAATTGTATTTCTTATGGGTATCTATTATTATGATATGTGAGCATGAAATATGTTGGGATTTCATCAAATTTTGTTGATTATACATGAATATTTATTTTGAATTTATACTATGAGCTAATCTTTGTCTATTGAGATTATACTTGATTCATGTTATGAAATCTATGAACTATTGTGAAGTTTTGATACGATTTACAAGTTACCCATGATGGGGTTTTACCATGATATTGTTGGGCTAATTTACAGGATTTTAAAATGCATTGACTTCACTATTTCATGAACTTTACTTTTGCATATCTTGAACTATGACTCTATGAAATATTATGGGATTTGATGAAGGGTCTTGATGTATATTGCTTGAGGGGTGTTACCAAGTATTGATGGGTGGTTTTATATTGAATTTTCTTGCATGATTTCACTCTTGAATTGCATGATTTTATAATAGCACTACACACCCGCCAAATATGTAATAAAATATCTGAATTATGTATCTTGAGTTGTTGAAGGCCTACTGCATGGCAAATAAGTTGAATGACCTTATAATGATGAAAGGAATGTATATCTATGGTATTTTTCTCTATAATGTTTTGAGATGACCACTTTGATGGAGAGTGTGATATTCATTGACCTAATTAAGGGGTTGATACCTCATTAACCTAATTGAGGGGTTGATACTCCAATTACCTAGGATGGAAGGCGGTACATTCGATAACCAAGTTGAGGGGTTGATACCTCAATCACCTAGGATGGGAGGTGCTAAACCCATTAGCCAAATGATGATCTCCTTCTACACACGTAATATATTCTATATAAGGATGTGTTTACTTTAAATATCATTCGGACATGTCATATTGTTATTATGCTATCTATTGCTTAAGTTTATGCATTTCGATTATGTTGTCTATCTCTTGTTGCGTTGCATTTTACATACTTAGTACATTTCAATGTACCAACGGATATTCTATCCTACATGATGTTACCATGCAGGCAGGAACCAGAGCTCCATTTGGTCATCCTCCTCCTCCACGTGGCTAGTGGTTCCTATTCAAGCTAGTTGGTGAGACCTCCATTCCGAGGACAATGTCTCTGTTCTTATGCTATATATTAAAGACTCTCTTTCTTTATGGTATGCTTTGACTATGAGAGTGAGATAGATTGCTTGTCTTGGCCCCCACTAAGTTCTATGTTAGAGGTGTTTTTGGACAAGTCATGTATTATGCTTGATCGTTGACTCACTTATGTTATTCAAGTGTTTTAACTCTTTCTCTTAGTCCCAATTTCCCTTGTTTATGTTTCTTATGTTGTTCTATTTTGCTTTCGCGAGCAAGGATATGTGTATGATATGCTAAGAAGCTTGTTTGGGGTTCTCTCGAGTTCCCTATTTGTCGTGTCACGTCTAGGCCCTATTTTGGGTCATGACAAATAGGAAGGTTGGGCACCATGGATGAAAGGATCCAATGATTGAAACTCACATAAATAAAAATTGGGTTTTCTTAGTGTAGTCTTAAAGAAGACTTAAAGCTTATATAGAGTTCTTGAGATCTGGAATTAAGCTTGGAACACTTGAATTTGGATGAAATATTAGATTAAGTGTTAGAGAAGGTTTTGAGAGGGTCTTGAGTGATATAGAGTTGAAAAATAGCTAAGTATATGTTTTTTCACGCATATGTGGATATGGGGCTATGACCCAAGGCCCTTAAGTCAAAACATAATTTTCAGGAAAAATTAATGCTGATCCACGCCCCTGGCGCATCACTGCTAGGCCGCGGATCGCCATGGGAAATCAAATTTTTAAAAAAATTATTTTTTACTACGGTTCCTGTAAAATCAGAATTATACCCATTTTCTAGTCAATTTTGCCTCCTGATCACGAATATAAAGTCATATTTTTGATATCATGTATGAATTTTGAGATATATGAAAATTATGATTATGGACATTTTCGAATCACATTTTTGGGACCTTTTTTGGGGTATTTCAATATCTCACCCATGGGAACATTCATCCCCGAATGTCAAAGAAACATACATAAGAGAAGTAATTAAGAATATTTTAACCCGATATGAATGCAACAATGCATTTAAACATCATTTCAAAAGTCTCAACATGAATATCAAAAATCACCTTAAACTTATCAATATGAACATGAATGCATGCAATATGACATAAGGGATGAAACTTAAGACTTGAAATCATATATGGAACTTAACTTAGTATCTTGGGCTTGAGTAGAGTGGAATAGGTACGGATATCACTTTCTCATAACTGCCTCGGCTTCCCATGTGACACTTTCAACTTTTTGGTTTCTCCAAAGAACCTTAACGAAAGCTATATCCTTGTTTGTCAGCCTGTTTATTTGTCTATCCAAAATTTCTACCAGAATCTCCTTATAAGTCAAATTATCTTCTACCAGACCAACAATATCCAAAGGTAATAGTAGTTGGGTCACACTTATACTTTCTCAACATAGATACTTGAAAGACCGGATGAACCATATTCATATCAATGAGCAACTCCAACTCATAGGCCATCTTACCAATCTTCCTCAACACTCTATAAGGATCCACAAACCTTGGGCTCAATTTACCCTTCTTGCCAAATTGGATTACACCCTTCTTGCCAAATTGGATTACACCCTTCATGGATGACTTTCAAGTAAACCTAATCGCCAGCCTTAAATTCAGGACCTCTCCTTCTCACAACACCAGAATATGACTTTTGTCTACTTTGGGCTATTTTCAATCTCTCCCTTATCAACCTCACCTTCTTCAAGGCTTCCATGGCCAAATTCGGACCTAACAAAGCCATTTTCCCCACTTTAAATCACCCAACCGGGGATCTATATTACCTACCATAAAGAGCTTCAAATGGAGTCATACCAATTCTTGAGTGATAGCTATTGTTGTAAGCAAACTCAATAAGTGAAAGATGTTAATCTCAACTACCCTTAAACTCCAAAACACAAGCTCTAAGCATATCCTTAAGAGTTTAGATAGTCCTTTCAGCTTGACCATCAATTTGAGGGTGAAAGGTCGTGCTAAGTTTAACCTTGGTACGAAGACTTCTTTGGAAGGACCTCTAAAATGAGAAGTGAATTGAGCATCACGATTAGAAATTATAGAAAAAGGCACCCCATGCAATCTAACGAACTCATGGACATATAATTTGACATAATCTTTGGCACCATAAGTAGTTTTGATCGGTGAAAAGTGAGCCGACTTTGTCATTCTATCCCTAACAACCCAAATAGAATCAAAATGCTTTCTAATCTTAGGCAACCCAACAACAAAATCCATGTTGATTTTCTCCCACTTCAAAGTAGCAATCTCTATATCTTGGGCTAGGCCACCTGACCTTTAATGTTCGTCTTTCACTTATTGGCAATTGTAACATCCAAATATGAACTTGTCAATATCTCTCTTCATACCACCCCACCAATACACTTTGATCAAATCTCTATACATCTTTATATAACCGAGGTGAATAGGATAGGAAGAATTATGAGCCCCATCTAAAATCTTCTTTCTCAAGTCACCAACACTGACTAGGTAAACATAATCTACCTTGGTACCTAAGGGTACCATCTCCCCCTTGGGAGAAAACCTCCACCTGACCATCTTTCACCAAGGTCTTCAACTCTAGAAAGGCAGGGTCAAGATCTTGTTTCGCCTTTACCTCCTTCATCAATCAAGATTTAGAACTACTAACAGCCACTACACCACCATTATCAAGTTCATCTAACCTAACCCCCAATTTAGCCAACCGTTGAACCTCTTTAACTACCTCTTTTCTACCATCATCGACATGAGCTAGACTACCCATAGACACCCTACTTAGAGTATCGGCCACAACATTAACTTTACTAGGGTGATAATGCACACTCATATCATAATCTTCAAAGAGCTCTAACCACCTTCTTTGTATCAAGTTAAGAATTTTTGGGTGAACACATATTGGAGACTCTTATGGTTGGTAAACACATCAATATGAATCCCATATATGTAGTGGTGCTATTTTCAACGAAAATAATGCCTGAACCATGATATGAAATAAATAAGGCTACTGAGATATATTTACTCAAGGGTAATTCAAGATAATAAGTGGCATAATTCTTCTCATGTACTTTAAGTTGTCTAGAGTCATATGCTATCACCTTACCACTTTGCATCAAAACTCACCTCAAACTAATTCTTCAGGCATCACAATATACAACAAACTCTTTCAACCCTTCTGGTAAAGACAAGATTGGAGCAAAGATAAGCTTATCTTTCAAAGTTTGGAAATTCTTTTCACACTCATTGGTCTATACAAGTTTTACCTTCTTTTGTGTTAATTTAGTCATAGGAGAAGTAATATAAGAGAAGTCATTCACAAACCACTGGTAGTAACCCGCCAAACCCAAAAAACTTCTAATGTCCGATGGAGTCAAAGGTCTAGGCCTATTCCAAAAAATCCCTCAATTGTTATTTCAACTCCTTGAACTCCATCGAGGCCATACAGTAAGGGAAAATAAAAGTGGGTTGAGTGTTGGGACAAAGATCTATACCAAAGTCTATTTTTCTTTCAGGAGGAACCGCAGGAAGCTTATTAGAAAAGACATCAAGAAATTCATTAACCACCAGAACCGACTCTATAGGAAGGATTTTTGACTCAACATCCCTAACCCTTACAAGATGATAGAGACACCCCTTAGAAATCAACTTTTGGGTTTTAAGAAAAGAATTGAATCTACCCTTGACCACTACATCACAACTTTTCCACTCAAGGATAGGTTCATTAGGGAATTAGAATTTAACCCTACATGTTCTACAATCAATAGAAGCATAATATTCATGTAAACAATTCATCCTAAGAATGACATAAAAATCCACCATATCTAATTCAACAAAATTACAAGGCAAGATTTTATGCAAAATGAATACGAAAAAATTTCTATAGACTCTTTTAGCAATAATGGACTCACCAACAGGGGTAGACACTTCATAAGGCTCACACAACAATTCAAAACTAACATGGAGCTTTTTGGCAACAAAGGAGTAATAAAAGAAAGAGTGGCACCCGGGTCTATCAATGCATACACATCAAAGTGAAAAATCTTTAACATACTAATTACGACATTGGGCACCTCATCTAGCCCTTGTATCCCTTGAAGAGCATAGAATCTATTTGGCCTTTAAGAATCCCTTTGTTGGCCTCCTCTTCCCTTAAGACCCCCATTTGCACCTTCGCCTTGTGGATAACCATCTCTACCCTTGTTTTGATTATGAGGACAATCAATCACCTTATGACCCACTTCCCCACAACCATAGCAAGCATTAGAGTTCTTCAAACATGGGCTATTATGGCTCCTACCATATCTTTGGCTCATAGGGTTAGGCACCACACCACCACCACCTTGGAACATTAGGTTGTCATTAGCAAACCTTCTATTAAGAGCATTGGAAGACCCTTAGCCTTAGAAGTTATGGCCTTGAAGAAACTGACCACCCTTGGAATTTTGGAATCCACCTTCAACGAGCCCTTTTAGACTCACTATTTCTTATTTTTCTAAGCTTTTAACCCTATAGTTGTTTGGAATGTCATGAGGTGGGAAAAATCCATATCACCTGTTAGTATGGCGGTACGACACTACTCATTAACTAACTCGGACACACCTGACACAAATTTGTTCATCCTTGACCTTGGCTCGACAACCAATTGTTGGGGGATACTTGGAGAGTTAGTTGAAATAGGTAGACATGTGTTTTCAATCAACATTTTATAAACCCCCAACATAGTTTATAATCATAATCCATAATAAGTAATCCCATAAGCAATACAACTTAAAAACATGCAATAATCGTAAAATAGGAAGGTTGGGCACCAGGGATGAACCAATGGTTGAAACCCACACACCTCAAACATGGGTTTTATTGATGTAGTCTTGAAGGAGACTTGAGCTTGAATAGAGTTCTTGAGATCTGAGATTAAGCTTAGGACACTTGAATTTGGATGAAATATTTGGGTAAGTGTTAGAGGGGTTTTTGAGAGGGTATAGAGTTGAAAAATGGATAAATATAGGTATTTTCATGCATATATGGGCATGGGGCTATGACCCCAAGGCCCTTGGGCAGAAATAGAATTTTCTGAAAAAATTAACACTGATCTGCACCCTGGAGCGTCGTTACTAGGGCACGGATCACCACTGAAAATTGAATTTTTTGAAAAATTATTTTTCTCTACAGTTCCTCTAAAATTGAGGTTATACCCATTTTTTACTTTTTCCCCCTGATCATGAATATGAAGTTAGATTTTTGATATCACGCATGAATTTTGAGACATATGAAAATTATGATTATGGGCATTTTCGAAGCACATTTTTGGGGTGTTTCAATAAGATCATGAGACTTATAACATGGATGTTAATTCAAGTGTAAAAATTGATCCCAATGAGACCTAAAGTCTATCGCGTAAGCCCAAAGCATATTCTCTAGCACAATATCATCCTTTCAAACTGTCCATCAGTCTGGAGGTGGAAGGCTGAAATCAAATCCATTCGGATATCTAAACCATGCTATAGATCCTTCTGAAAGTAAGAATTGAACCACAAACCCCAATCTAACATAATAGAAATAGGCACTCTATGCAATCAACATAATAGTTGATTGGCAAGGAGTTGCTTGTGGTGGGTCCTATCATCCAAGGAAACTATCTTCTATCCACCTACTATGTTATGATGCTTTATGTGCTTACTTTGAAGGTGAGCGTGGAATATGTCTTAGCCCCCGTCCTATTCCATATGTCAGAGGCATTGTCAAACATCATATAAATTCTATGTACTACCTTGTTATACTTTATGTGTTGCTTATAGAGGCTATGCCTATGATTATATTGTGTTATGCTTATGTTATGAAGATATGGTTATGATGAGATGGAAAATATGGCAAGTCCTTAGTCCTTTTTATCCTCATAGCGTGAGTCATACTTATCCGCGCCTTAGTTCTTATATGTTATGTGTTATGTGAATTATGCTAATCCCTGTCCTAATGATATTTCTATAGCTTGAGTAATACTTTTTCAATTCTTAGAACTATGTGTTTACTACTTTGTTATGCATTTTCGAACCGAGGATGTGAATGTGGATACTTTGAGGCTTGTTTGGGGACCCTTGAGTTCCTATTTGCCATGTCACTCTTAGACCCTAAGTTTGGATCGTGACACATATTTGTATAATTGGAACAAGTAAGGTATGGTATTATTGATATACTCACACTATTGGGACGAGTAAGGTCCAGTATTATTGTTATTCCTGACTATTGATATCTCATGATAATTTGAAACATGTTGACGATTTGGGCATTAGCTGTGATACTTGATATTATTCCTTGATATGATTATTATGAGATTCATGCATCGGTATTCCTATTTTAATTACATCCATATTTGGGTTGCCTTATGGATTTACATTTTAGTGTATGTTGTTTGTGCTTTCCCCTTGACCTGGACAAGAGGCAAAGAGATTATGCTACACATCACTATCGCCCCCTTGACTCTAGCAGAAGGCAAGGGCGAGATTCATACCTTATATACCTTGACAACGAGTAGGTGTCAAGGTGGAGACATTTTGATATTTCCTTAACCAAGAGGAGGTGGAAAGGTAGATAAATTCTGATATTTCCTTGACCACGAGCAGATGGCAGGGTGGAGGCATTCTGATATTACCTTGACCATAGACAGATGACAAGGTTGTTAAACACTTGGCATTTTGATTGATAAGTTGTGCATTAGAGTCATATTTATTGTTGTATGGAATTATAAGATATTCAAAATATCGTAATTCATTGCTATGTATATATTTAACTGTGTACTAACCTTTTGGATGCAGGTATAGGATTCTTCATTAGTACATATTTGTTTTAATTTCTCCTACTCAGTCGATTAAACCCACTGGGTACATTTCGGTATGCTCACCTCTATTTTATTTTCTCCCTGCAGATCGAGCACAAGGACCCATATAGGATAGTTGATCACTCCAACTGAGTTACTATCTATCCATCCAAATCTTAGCGATGAGGCTTAGTTTTTGAATCATCATGGATCTTTGAGAATTCCATTCATTTGCTTCTATCTCAGACTTGTATCTGAGATAGCCTTGTATCTTATTTGAGAGAATTGTATTTATCCTTTCGCATTATCTAGATGCTCTTTTACTCATGACTCCAGGTGTTGGGAGATTTCTTGTGTTATATGAGTTGTTTCTACTTTATTTTACCCTCCTTTAGGTGCGGCGCTATTTTGGGTCGTGATAGTTATTATGAACCCTTAAGAGAAATTTTGGGAATTAAAAATTGTGAATGAGTTAGGAGTAGGACTTTGATATAGATAAAGTCGATTAGGGTAGTTAGAGTAGTCAAAATGGTGTAGTTTAGGACATAGATAGATTGAAAAAGTCAAAAATACCTTTCATTAAAAACTATCGGAGTCATCCACGGAACCACTTCCATGGGCCATAGATCAACTTATGGCTCGTATCTTTACTTGTAGGTCAGGGTGTCAGAAAAGTTGAGCTACTAGAATTGCAGCTCCTAACCTACGAACATGCAGCATGGGTCGTTGATAAACTTGTGGGTCATAGAACCCTTCGTAGTAAGATTCTAGACTTAGAAACATTTTTGGGTTCCTCAAGGCCTCCTCCTCGAGACCTACTGAGGGTCATGGTTATTTATATGGGTCATCTAATAAACATAAGTCGACTTTCAGAATTTTTTCAAATTTTTAATTTCACCGGACACTTTTCACGAGAGCAACTATGACTCGTGAATGCATCTACGGGCCGTAAAATAGCTCGTAAATCGACCCATCTGCAAAACTCTCAAGTCCTAGTTTCCCAAGCCTACAAACATGAGGAGTGTTGTTGGATATACAAACTCCTCCCACATCGGTTGTGGAAAGAGCAAATGACCAACTTATAAGGTTGAATCTAATACCATTAGTATGAGGCCTTTTAGGAGATGCCCAAAAATAAATCCGTGAGGGCTTGGCCCAAAGCGGACAATATCATACTAATGCAAAATTGGAGTGAGGGTGCGCGCGTCCCTAACAAGTCGCATCAGAGCCCAAGTTCGGAGGGCAAGATTGATGGACCTACATATGTGGAGTCACCGGTGTGGCATTAGGACCAAAAGATCTGCAAGGGTGCCTTGTATCGAAAGTTTTCCTGTTATGTGATGGTACAGGCAACAGGTCCCATTGGGCAATAACGGCGGTGCAAGATGATTTGGCGGATCAGATGGTGTAACCTAGCGATGTGAAGGTCTGCGGTAATGCCTTATGTCGAAAGTCTTCCCGACAGGATGGTCGGGTGGCGTGTCCTCAAGTTGTTGCGGCGGTACAAGATGGTGGTAGATCCAAAAATCGATAATCACTGGAGGAGAGGTCACAAGATTGTGTAGTCAGAGTTTGAGGGAGGTTTGTTGGGTATGCAAACTCCCCCACATCGGTCGTGGAAAGAGCAAATAACCAACTTATAAGGCTGAACCCAATCCCATTACTATGAGGACTTTTAGGAGATGGCCAAAAATAAATTCGTGAGGGCTTGGTCCAAAGTGGACAATATCATACTAATGCAGGATTGGGATGAGGGTGCGCGGGGTCCCTAACAGGTGTTACATGTTGTTATGTTCCTCTTGCTACTGTTTTATGTTTTGCTTACTTAATCTTATGTATGCTTATGATATGATCAAAAGGCTTGGATGGGATACCTTCGGGTGTCACATTCACCGCGTCATGACTAGGCCCTAGGTTCGGGTCATAACAATAAAAATCTCTTACACTGCGTATACTATTGAATTAAAATAGACAACCCAACTAATTATTACTTGTGTTTTTTGAATTTGGGATGAGATAAAGATATATATTAGTGTTTAATTGTATCATAAGATAAAATATAATATAACAATCATAAAAGAACAAAAATAAAGAATTGAATTAAATTAAAATAAAATTTAAATAATAATTTCCTTAAAATTTAAATAATAAATTTCTCCGTTTTACCATCTTTTCGCTATGTCAACCTTGCTGACTTCATAGAACATTTTTATAAGCACTTGCTTAAAATTTTCAAATAATTTATATAGGGATTTAAAAAATTTTGAGGTAATAATTATCTATAACGATTTTTTCATTAAATTTTGTTTGATGGAATAATCTGCAGTAAATTAAATTAGTTGTAATATCTTTTGTATATATATATTTGAGACATAAATTTATTGAGTTAAATGGATCTATTATTTTTAATAATGATGATGTAATACTGTAATGACACGGCATGTCAACTAGAATAGAAGAATACTTTTGAGGTATTTTGTTGGATTTTTTGGTCCAAGTTGGCAACTCCCACTTATTCAAAATTGGTAGGCAAATGGTTGGTGGAAGGTTGGCCACCAATCCTTGCCTTTGGTCAATTTTTGTAGGTGAATTACTCCTATATAAAGGAGTAATTCATCTTCATTGAGGACACATCAAAAAAATTTGAGAGATTTAGAATAAGAGGGAGTTTAAGAAATTTGTGAGTGTTGTAATACTCCTTTTATATCACTAAGT